>JBBPBX010000423.1:15677-40221 GCA_038048925.1 Garcialebias charrua | reverse complement strand
TCACACTGCGGCAAATCCGACTCTGATGCTGTTTGACTACGATTTAATCATCTGTAACGTTTCATTTTCTTGTACCCGTTCCGAAAGTATTATTTAAAGGAAACTTTTGGCTAACAGAGATGAGGAGACATCAGGCTGAACAACGAGAGGAAGTGGCTGCTGAAGAAATGTCCGAGTATAAAGAGGAACGATCAGTGTTGCCAGGTGAGAAATGTAGGATTATCGTACTACAGACATAAACTGATCGTACATTTTGAGGGAAATTGTCGTACATTCGTCATAACCAAAATAACAAGTATGAACTATAGTCACTCTTTGAATAGCGTCTAACAGGCATTCACAGCTTTGTGGCATCAGTACGTTTGGGAACCATAGACAAGTTAAATGTATCCCATGAACCCAGATAAACTGGTGAAGATTTTTTCAAAAGGATTGTACAAAATCACATGTGAACAATAGAGCTTGGGCACTGACGTCACGACGAAATGCGCCGCCGCCATGTTTTCGGACATCCATGACCAAAACAAAACATGGCGTAAAACACCACACGAAGAACAAACATGGACCGCGAGAATCTCAAGATCAAGATTCGTTACTGCGACAAACTGAACAAAGAAGCGAAGCAGCGCTATCTTGTTAGAATTGATTCAGTTGGGCTAGATCCAGATGAGCACAGTCAGTGGACCGGTGATTTCAACGAGCTACCGCAGCTCCCGACATGAGCTACCTTGTGTGCGGTCTGAGTGCCTACACATGTGAGCAGTTCAGGAATTATAAATCTCTGGAAAGTCATCTTCAGTTCACAAATGGATGGGTGCAGGACCTGCAGATTTCTCAAGTCAACGACCAAAAAACTGTTGTTCTCACGAAGGTAGGTGAACACACAGGGACGTTGACATGTCGCAGCTGCTGCTGCCATTTTCTTCTCAAACTGCTGTGACGAGTTTTTAATTTTTGTCGATGCGTTTTGAGACAATTTTTAGAAAAACGGATCAAAGTAAATCACCCGAGTTTTTCTAGTGACCCCTTAAAAAGATAAGCTGCCATGAAGAACATTATTTTATCTGCCCTTGTTCCAACATTGATAATGATTTTGTTGAGGAGGTTTGTTTACAAAACAGATGTGCACATGGTTTTTAAATTGTTTTAATGGGTTCTAACCCACCCATCCATCCACACATTCATCCATCCATCCATCATCCATCCATCATCCACTCTCCATCCATCCATCCACACATTCATCCATCCACACATTCATCCAGCCATCCACACATTCATCCATCCACACATTCATCCAGCCATCCACACATTCATCCATCCATCCAATGTAATATAAATTTATACCTTTTCTGCTACTTAGAACAGGCTATTATTACCATAAGTTTTATTAGGTTTTTAGAATATACTGTATTTGTAACCTAACCTATGGAATCAATCAATCAATCACCTTTATTTAACCAGGTAGAGCCCGTTGAGATCGAGATCTCTTTTACAAGGGTGACCTGGTCAAGTGGTCAGCAGCACACGTCACATTGGCAATAGGCATTTGCACTTATCAAAAGAAAATAAAGAAAACTACAATCACAGTAAACAGATGTTGACAGTTCAAAACCAACAGGATATGACAGATTTCTATATACATTATATACAAAACAAGCAGACAGACCTCGGTTGGGTAAATAAAGTTAAAAAATCAACAATGACATGTATATTGGATAAGTAATGGTTAGAAACATCTGCAATGAAAAAGTAATGATGTGAAGGTAATGGATTTTACAATTTTATGTTGATTAATGTAGCAGAAATTTTCTATTTTTCCCCCTAGGTTCTGCACTCTCAGCGCCTGAATGAAGCACCACTCCAACCATGGGTGATTCTACGTTCCACGGGACAAGTAGACTGTGCACAGTCTAATGCCTCTGCTGTTATGTCCTCCAGTGTCACCAGACCAGCTCTGTCAGCTGTGCGCAATGTGTGCTACCCCAGAAAAACAACAAGCACAGCTGCCATGAAATGGGGGGTCGATCATGAAGAGCAAGCAAGGGAAACGTCAAACTGTCAGCATCGCAGCATGACAACTTCAACCTAGAAAAATGGATTTATAATAAATCCAGAATTTCCAGAGGTTGGTGCATCTCCAGATGGCATCATCCACTGCTCATGTTGTGAGAAAGGATGTCTGGAAATAAAATGCCCATTTAAGCACCGCGACAACTTCATCATGCAGGCCTGTGCAGATGACAGCAACTTTTGTCTTTATCAAAGTGATGGGAAATTAAACTTGAAGCAAACACACAAATACTACAGGCAGGTACAAATGCAGATGTTTGTGACCAAGTCAGCTTTTTGTGACTTTGTGGTGTGGTCACAGAAAGACTGTGTTGTTGTACGAGTATTTCCCGATGTGACCTTCTGGACCACCCTTTTGACAAAATCACAGGAGTTTTTTTTGAAGGTGTGTTTACCAGAACTTGTAGCATGTCACTATACCAGAGCGGCCGCCTCTACAACCTGTGATAATCCTTTATCAGAGCAACACTCATCTGGCCCAAAACGGAAAAAACAGAAAATAGCAAAAAAACGTTTGTGGTGCCTTTGCAAAGGTCCTGAGGAGAAGGATGACATGGTGGCCTGTGACAATGAGAACTGCAAAATCCAGTGGTTCCACTTGACATGCGTGGGGCTCACTCAGGCACCGTCGGAGACTGAGCCGTGGTTATGTGCCACATGCACAAAAATGTCTTGCTGAATCAGTTGTCACTGACAGCTAATTTCCTAGCTAGGTGCAGCATATGGAGGGAGGGATATGTTGAAGAATGAGGAAGTGGCAGCTAAGCACTGCTTTCTGACTTTATGCAGGTTTTTTATGCAATGATTACATACAATTTATTCTTTCTGTATGTGTTGTGTTAGCCTGGCCCTCGCCTTCCTGCACAGGTCCGCTCAATTCTCATTTCCCTTCACTGCACAGTCTGGGACTTCTCCCATTAACAACCATTTCTCCGGTAGATTTTTGTTCGGACCAATCAGAGAACAGAAGGGGCGGAGTTTTGAACGACGTCGACTGACGTCGTCATTCAAAATGGCTGCCGCCACGAAGGAATGGACCTTACCAAGCTCCGCCCACAGGGCCGCGTTTCATTGGCTAATGCCCATAACACGTCACAGCGCAGCTTCCACGTGCGTGCCGGTCTCACAAAACAAACGCTACGGTAGCGTTTGTGAGACCGGCACCACATGCTACTTACATTGCTAGCTAGCATACGTGCAGAATTTTTCTGCGTCAGGGCTGGAAAAATGCTCCTCCACCGTCAGTGGGGTATCTGTACAGGAGATGTCAGGTACCCTGACCGTATTTGTGGAAGTAAAATTCACCGTTTCCCTATATGTGAAACTGAATGCCTTGCTTGGATCAAAGCTTGTGCACGACCACAAAACTGAACAATTATTTCTTTCACCAGCAGAGAAGGGTTGACCTGCTTTTGAAACCTGCTAGTTAACAACACGCGGTCACGATGAGAGAAAGCCACAGTTCACTGAACGTCCTGGAAGTTGGGAAGAAACAGCTCTGCTAACGCCACATGAGCTAGCTAACACAACGAGCTCTACTGTCGATTTCACCTAAAACTGCACAAAATCGTGACACGAAGGCTGGATTTTAACTAACACACCGGACGGCTGAGCTCGTTAGCCCTCACAAAAGTCGCTGTCGGCGTGTTTAGCAGCTAAAGCAGCAACGGCTAACCAACCACTTAAGGAATGAATGGAGATTACAGTTAGCATTAGCTTTGCGACCAAGGCACACAAACTTTTGCCAACAATAGAAATCGCTGATTTCAAAAGTAACCCTCAAAACCATGAATGCCTGACTTACCCAGCCTTGCAGAACAATAGGCATCAGTGATCCTGTCCACAGCTGTAATAACGCTGAGCCTGAGCGTGTGAGGAGCTGATGTTTTCCCCATCAGACGGTAGCATTAGCGGTGACGCGCACGCTGTTTGGAGGCATCGCGTGGATCAAACAACTTGATAACGTCCAAAAAAAAAAAAACATGAACTTGTTGGTTCCCCTGTCCATTGTCATGGCTGATATTTTGTTGGAATCTGGCAGAAATGATACACTATTCGACTCAAAAATACCCTGCAGTCAGTCGACGCCATGTTTTCCATTGACACCAAAGCTGCGCTTGGGAGACGTGCAGCCATGTTGGAGCTTAGGGGGCGTTTCTGGGCGGAGCTTGGTAAGGTCCATTTTCATCAAAACAAGGTAAAAAACTATTATTTCTCTGCTGATAAAAAATATATTTCTTAGCTGACGTTATATCAGAAGTGTTCCTGAGCAATCAGAGAGCAGAAGGCGGAGTTTTGAACGACGTCGACTGACGTCGTCATTCAAAATGGCTGCCGCCACGAAGGAATTTTCATCAAAACAAGGTAAAAAACTATTATTTCTCTGCTGATAAAAAATATATTTCTTAGCTGACGTTATATCAGAAGTGTTCCTGAGCTTAACAGTTCCTAAATCAATTCACGAAATGGTCAAATCTGCTGGATTTAAATAGTTTCGGTTTGATATTTTCCAAACAGCCTCGGGTGCGCTACGAAAATAAATGATAAAAAATCGAATTTTATCTCAAATGTTTCATCTAGGCCAACAGTCAGTAAATTAAAGACATATAATTACACACTGGTGGCAGAAAAAATATCCACCGAGTGGTTTCTGAGCAATTTATCTGATAGCCTGGACCTCGCCAGGCTAAACTAACAAAACTCCGCCTTCTGTTCTCTGATTGGTCCATTCAAAAATCTCCAGGAGAAATCGTTTTCACTGGGAGGAATGCCAGACCCTAGTCCAAAGCGAAGTGAAGGACAAGGGTCTGGTTCCAACCAGGCTAGTGTTGTGTGTGTTATGTTTAATTTTGTGGACCACAAGTCTGTTGAATAAAGTTGATGATGATGAATAAGCAAAGGTACTATTGCTAATTTGTTTTTTATTCTGGCTCAGTGGTTCGGGAATCAGAATTTATTCTCAAAATTTTTGTTTGATATTTCATTGGTCCTAGTTCTCATTAGTTGCAAAGCATGCTTACATTTTCTAAAACTCACTTTGTTCTGCAAATATCAGATAAAATTGCACCTTTAACATGTAATTTTAGCACATTGTTAATGTGAAATATACAGGGAACCCCCGACCTACGACTCCACCGACCTGCGAACCACGGGACTTACGAACGAGCCAAAGTGGAAGAATGCCCTCGACGTACGGCAGAAAATACGTGACCTACGAATGAGCCCATTACAAATATATAATCGAGTTACGTCACACACGGCAATCGGCGAGGTGGGGGAGGGGATTGCCCCTTGGCTGTTGTTAGTTGGGCATGGGCGTGACACTGCGCATGACAGTGGAAAAGTAAATGCTCCCAACATTCATTGTTGAGCAATGGCTAAGCAGTTCCATCAGATGCAGGTTTGATCATGAGAAAAACATCTGTCTACCTACACTTCAGTCAAAGTAAGGCAATTTTGTTTCATTTTTCTGCTGCTTCTAGCTTTTTCTGAGTTCATGGACTTCTTTCTCATGCACATGGACACTCATCAACGCACTGGTTTCAAAAACATGATGGTTGCAACATGTTTCTGATAGATGTGATGCTGCTGATGGATTTATGGATTCATGTGTGATTGTTGACATCATTTTGCTGATGGGAGTCCCTGATTTGCTGCTGTTCTGATGTTAAAAGCTGCACTTTGAGAAGTGTTCATGTGTGATTGTTGACATCATTTTGCTGATGTGAGTCCCTGATTTGCTGCTGTTCTGATGTTAAAAGCTGCACTTTGAGAAGTGTTCATGTGTGATTGTTGACATCATTTTGCTGATGGGAGTCCCTGATTTGCTGCTGTTCTGATGTTAAAAGCTGCACTTTGAGAAGTGTTCATGTGTGATTGTTGACATCATTTTGCTGATGGGAGTCCCTGATTTGCTGCTGTTCTGATGTTAAAAGCTGCACTTTGAGAAGTGTTCATGTGTGATTGTTGACATCATTTTGCTGATGTGATTTCCAGCTGATTTCCTGCAGTTCTGATGTGAAGTTACTGATGTACAGTTACTGTGTGTGTTTATGGATGCATGTGTGGTGTAATGGTTTAGATAAGTGTTTGTAAATAAAGTTCTGTGCATGTTTATGGCCCAGTATGTCAGTCTCATGCTGTTAAATGTGTGCGCGGCGCACCGTTAGCGGTATTTCCGCGACCTACGAACGGAATAACGACCTACGAACGGGACGCAATTTTCACCCCCTACCTACGACAGGATCGAGCTACGAACGGTTCTTAGGTCCCGAACTCGTTCGTAGGTCGGGGGTTCCCTGTATTTGCAAAAATCTAAAAAAGCTAAGTCTGGTCCTATGGACATTCAACTTTTGAATGTCCAGAGGACCAGACTTATGGTGAATCCAGACCGAATGCGTTTTCTACTGCAGAGCGTCCGGTTTACAAGCAAAGTCAATGGGGGACGCACCTACAGGCGCCTCCTGGCGTCTTGCGTCACGTCGCGTGCGTGTTGAGCGTGCTGGAGAGCGATTTCCGTGCACGTGAACCCGCGTCAACCTCCAAAGCACGCCTCCAACATGCTGAAGATTTCGCCGTTCAACTTTCAAACGCCGCTCAAACTCTACCCGATTGGTTGGTGTGTCAACCAATCAGGGAGAGTCGGGGGAGAAGAGAGGGGGTCAGGGGGAGAGTCCCTATGTGACGCGGAAACCATTGCGCATGTGACGTATTGTTTGTGGAACACAGAAAAAACCCGCGGAGTCATGGAATATGGAAGAGAAACTCATTGTAGCTGTGTGTTCGCGACAATTCCTTCACAACCAGTCAAGTCTGCTCCACAGAGACAGAAATAAAGAGCTCCTCACCTCGCGGAGTGCATTGACGACTCGGTACACCGGTAAGCTCCTCCCCCACACCCCCGCAGCAGCAGGGTTGCCAGATAAACATGAATTTTATTTATTTATTTATTTATTTTTACCCCTTTTCAGTGCAAATGTTCACTAAACTCAACACATTATTAATCTTATCAGACCCTCACGCAGCAAATATGACAGTTTGGTAAAAAAATAAAAAATAAGCAACAGTACTAGATGATTAATTAATTTTTATCTGGCAACCCTGCGCAGCAGTTTTCTGGGTAGTTTCGCTTCTGGCTTTTTGGTCTGGACACAAAGTGCGTCCACTTGCGTGCGTGTTGAGCTTTTTTGCAGTTGAAATCGCGTTCGGTCTGGATGTACCATTAGCTTTTTTAGATTTTTCTACCTGGATTATTGAGCATGCATCAGGGAATATCTGCAAGAAGTTTTCATTTTCTGTGTTTATTGTATTTGAACTGTATTCTTGTTAACACTACAAATGTCATATTTTACCCATGTGGTGACGGATAATCTTAAACTCGGTTGACCTGTTGTGTTACTGTAACTTAGACATCCATCCATTTTCTTCCGCTTATCCGGGGTCGGGTCGCGGGGGTAGCAGCCTAAGTAGGGAGGCCCAGACTTCCCTCTCCCCAGCCACTTGGAGCAGCTCCTCTGGGGGAATCCCAAGGCGTTCCCAGGCCAGCCGAGAAACATAGTCCCTCCAGCGTGTCCTGGGTCTTCCTCTGGGCCTCCTCCCGGTGGGACATGCCCGGAACACCTCACCAGGGAGGCGTCCAGGAGGCATCCTAACCAGATGCCCGAGCCACCTCAACTGGCTCCTCTCGATGTGGAGAAGCAGCGGCTCTACTCCGAGTCCCTCCCGGATGACTGAGCTTCTCACCCTATCTCTAAGGGAGAGTCCAGACACCCTGCGGAGAAAACTCATTTCAGCCGCTTGTATCCGAGATCTCGTTCTTTCGGTCACAACCCAAAGCTCATGACCATAGATGAGGGTGGGAACGTAGATCGATCGGTAAATTGAGAGCTTTGCCTTTCGACTCAGCTCTCTCTTCACCACGACAGACCGGTACAGCGCCCGCTTCACTGCGGACGCTGCACCTATCCGCCTATCGATCTCACGCTCCAGTTTTCCCTCATTCGTGAACAAGACCCCGAGATACTTAAACTCCTCCACTTGGGGCAGGACCTCATCCCCGACCCGGAGAGGGCATGCTACCCTTTTCCGGCTCAAGACCATGGCCTCGGATTTGGAGGAACTGATCCTCATCCCGGCCGCATCACACTCGGCTGCAAACCGCTCCAGCGAAAGCTGTAGATCACGATCTGATGAAGCCAACAGGACCACATCATCTGCAAAAAACAGAGAAGCGATTCTAAGGCCACCAAAACGGATCCTCTCAACACCTTGGCTGCGCCTAGAAATTCTGTCCATAAAAGTTATGAACAGAATCGGTGACAAAGGGCAACCTTGGCGGAGTCCAACTCTCACTGGAAACGAGCCTGACTTACTGCCGGCAATGCGGACCAAGCTCTGACACCGGTCGTACAGGGACCTAACAGCCCATATCAATGGGCCTGGTACCCCATACTCCCGGAGTACCCCCCACAGAACCCCCCGAGGGACGCGGTCGAATGCCTTTTCCAAGTCCACAAAGCACATGTAAACTGGTTGGGCAAACTCCCACGCGCCCTCCAGGACCCTGCTGAGGGTGTAGAGCTGGTCCAGTGTTCCACGACCAGCACGAAAACCACACTGCTCCTCCTGAATCCGAGGTTCGACTATCCGACGGACCCTCCTCTCCAGAACCCCTGAATAGACCTTACCAGGGAGGCTTAAGAGTGTGATCCCCCTATAGTTGGAACACACCCTACGGTCCCCCTTTTTGAATAGGGGAACCACCACCCCAGTCTGCCAATCCAAGGGAACTGCCCCCGATGTCCACGCGATATTGCAGAGTCGCGTAAGCCAACACAACCCCACAACATCCAGAGCCCTAAGGAACTCAGGGCGAATCTCATCCACCCCCGGAGCCCTGCCACCGCGGAGCTTTTTAACCACCTCGGTGACATGTTCAACATTATTTCACAAGAGACTACAAACTGAATTAATCTGCAATCATTTATTTACAGCATGCAGCATCGAAGTAACACTTGGGCAAAAGTAGATACATTTTCACGTTCAGTTCATCAGTCAATGTTCACACAGATAATAATTCATATTTTCAAAACAACACTGGGGCCTTGCAAACAATGTCTCTCTGGCCAGTGCACCAAAGGGCTGAGGTGTGTAAACATTACACCTATAGTCTTTCTAAATGTGGTGGACACAAGCTTTCGGTTGATGCAGAACAGGTGTGCAATGTGCTGGATTAGCAGATTAAGCCTCAAGCGCATTAAAGTTAGAAGGAGCATCTGAAAATGTGAAAGATTTCTTCCAGGCTGTGGAAGACAGGGAAGCAGCTGAGCCAGCACACCCATCACAACAGCCAAACATGGAAGCCCAGTGTAATACTTGACAATTGCATCATCTTTTAAGAATTGCTCATTCATTTTCTTTTGGGACAGCTCTTCCTTCAGGATCCTGTTTTCCTCCAGCAAGCGATTAATTTCAGCACCTCTGAGGACACACAGTCCACATTCCTGCAGTGTTTCAGCACTGTCCTTTAGTGCAGCTTCATCACCCTTTGACCCCGCGCCGGTTTCATCCACCTCGGACCTCTGTACACCTTGAACCACGTCGGACCCCTGGGCTGTTTCATCCTCAGAAAAACTCTGAGCAGCTACCCCTGGAGGAGCAGTTTCATCCATCTCTGATGTCTGGTGGTGTGGCAGGTGCAGTGTTGACCTTTGTGGTTGATTTGTGTCTCTTGGTCCGACGGGCAAATCGGGCAGTGTTCATTGTTTTGACTTCGGTGTGCCCGAGATGTAAAGAGGGTACCCAGTCAGGATCACAATCTAGGAATTCATACGCTGGCTTGCCTAAGAAGAGATAAAAGAACTTGATTAGATGATAGCTAGCCAGCTAGCTAGCTAGATGTTTGTGAACGATCCTGTGTTACATATGAGCAGTTAATAAGTTTAATATTATTTAATTAAACCTTACCTGTGTGGAAATGCTTCGAACACACAAACATGTGTCTGGAAATACTCCTGAAAGTGATGTTTGTTCGTTTAACAGGACAGGAGACACCCATGTCACCATGTCTCTGTTAGCTCAGCAACCTGTGTTCCTCTGTGTTGTTTCCATGCCGGAAAGCTGAAAAAACGGACTCCATTTGCAATATGGCTCCCCCTGCGATCGTGAGAACGATTGTGACAGTTCACAACACAACAAGTAGTCACCATTTCAGCGTATTTCACGTAGGATCACACACTACAACTAATGCAAACCCCGGTCACGTCCGAGTCCGTGTCCCAAACTCCATAGATGCTTTGCGCGATCCCGGTCCGCTGACGTCACGATTCCAAGCTCTATAGATGATCCAAATCCTCAGTTACTTTCTCACAGAATACACATTTATCCACATCCATTTTAAACCTGTGTCTCAGAAAGTCATTGGTTGGATACATTTTATTTATAATTTTGAATTGTACTTCTTTGATTTTGGATGAGGGAAGGAAAGATAAATGTTTGGATCTAATCTTGTTCATTTGTTCCTTATTGAAATCTCTGAGGATATATTGCCTTTTAAGTGCAACAGTAGCACAGTACTGTGATAAACAAATTCCAATGAGAGTAAAGGCCCCCTCATAGCTCTGCGTTCGGCCGTACGCCGCTCTACGCCGTCCGTGCGCAGAGGCACAAGCGTACCATGTACACGCCAAGCTCAAATTTTACGACCACGTACGCAAACGCGTTGTCTCACAATAAACTGCCCGGCGCAGGACTGTTTTGTATGTGACACAAATGTATTAAATTCCTCTTCTTCATCCCTGATCTGGCCTTTTCTTTTGTTTTTTTGCCAAAAGTCAAGTGATCGCTTCCTCCTCCGCTGACTCCATGACTGAAATGATGAGGAAATGAATGAATTTGTCACGAGCGAATTAAACTCGTGTCCAACGTGGCTGCGCGAGGTTCTGCAGATTTCCTGGTGGGCTGCAGGACCAGCGCTCCCTGTTTTTTTTTATTTTTTAGAACTTTTTAATAAGATATAAACACAGAACACCGCTGCGGCTGAAGCTGCCGGCTCGCCTTTTTTTTCTCCCCCCGACCTGTCAATCAATTCAGTAGGCGTGTCAGCAAATGACCAATCAGCGAACGCTCTGCGCTGTGGCTGCTCAAATGACGTCAAGAATTTGGAGCGAAAACGCGAGAACAAACGCAGAGCTGTGCGGGTGAACGCGTGCGCACAGAATGCGCGCGTAGAGCGGCATACGGCCAAACGCAGAGCTATGGGGGAGCCTTAAAGTGCAGCTAAACCCCCTGTGGATCTGTAACTCTGCCCCATACCAGATTCAAAATCCCGATGAAAATGGGAGTGTCGAGAGACAAGGAGGGGAGGAGGTTGGGGGTTGAGCTGCGTTCACGCCCCCTCCACCAACAATCTAAAACAAACTAAAACTTTAGCGAACAACATAAACCAAGCAACAACAAATAATAAATATGTAGATGTATTTATCTATTCCACCCGATCTATCCAAAACAAAAGGCTTTAAAAAAAATGAGAATAATACAACAAGATGCTCTGTGACTGGGGTTCGAACCTGGGTCTGTCAGATCCCAAACCCGCTACTACACCACTGCCCCATCTTGGCATTCATGCATTACTCGTTGATCGCATAATATAAAAACAAATGCAACCAGATAGTTTTGATGAAGTGAAAAGTATTCTTAAAATAAATAAGTTAAAATATACAAATAACTAGTGCCATTCCGAAAACTATAATATGCTTTGTTGCAGTTCTTTTCCGGAGTGAAATGTACCACTTCCATATAAGGTATGAACTGCAGCGAGGACCGTCTCATCTCCGCAGGGGATCGGCTCTGCTTGAACCACGTTCGTGACGAAAGCGTTCGAAAATGCGTCATCCGTGCGAATCGTAGACAAATAAGGAAATTAGGGTGCAATTCCTCTGTTCAACCCATAGGACTACCGTAAACACAGTTTTAGACCAAATATTGCCGATTTAAACAAAAATGCACAAATACATGTAAATTAACACAGACATAGTGCTATAAAACATTTTAGACACATTCTAGGGATTTTATCAGCTAAAAAAAGTTATTTTTGAGTTTAGTGCCTCTTTAAGTTCTTGTTTCTTCCTGCTTTCCTTGTATGAGGGCAGGGTGTCCGCGGGGTCTTGAAAGTTATTAAAAGTTGATAAATCAATTTTGGGAAAATTAAGGGTCTTGAAAAGTATTAAAAAGTCTTGAAAGTGATTTGATGAGGTATTATTTTTGGCTGTTATTCTAGCTTTAAATAATTTGACAGCAAAAAGTATGTATGACTAATATTCGTTTTCCTCACCACGGAGGATTCGGAAACTGCTTCGCACAAATTTAGAGTGTCAGGTTACAACAGCCTTTATGGCTAGGCCTTTCTTGTGCGCATGCGCGGCTGCTTTATCTCCAAGTTGAGTCTGTGTGTTCAAATAAGTTGCAGCGAGACCGTGAGAACAATGGGTAAATGCAAGTTTTTGGACTCCTGGTTGGAGATGCCTGATTTTCAAGAATGGCTGAGGCCTGTCGCCGAGAATAACCGTGTTTATTTCTTGTTCGCCATTGTTCAACCAAGTTACTTTAAAATAGCTACGAGTCTTGTTGTAACCTAAGCTATATTTTCTTAAACCTAGTCGTGGTTCAGTTTCTTCTTTTGAACTTTTTTCTTTCCACTGTATCTCAGTTCTGTTATAAATTTGAGATTCATGGATTTTATGGAGCCAAGATGGTGTAGTGGCTAAGGCTTTTGACTTGGGACCCGAAGGACGCGGGTTCGCGCCCCGGCCACTACACACCTTGGGGTGTCTATGAGTGCACATCTAATTCTCCAGCTCCCCGAGCGCTGACTACGGCTGCTCGCTGCACCACCTGGTGGTGGTTGGGTTAAAGGCAGAAGACCAATTTCGTCTGTGAAGTATGGGAAACATACACAGATGACAAAATGTGACAAATTATTATTATTATTAATTGAAAACAATAGTTTTGTAAATCAAAGATTTGTTGCTTAATAAAACAAAGTGACGATAAGGTCTTGAATTTATTTTGGAAGGTTTTTTAAAAGTCTTGAAAAGGTATTGAAATTAACTTCATTATTCCTGCATATACCCTGGAGGGGCCAAGATGGTGTAGTGGCTGGGGAACCGACTTGGGACCCGAAGGACCCAGGTTCGAACCCCAGTCACGGCATAACTTGTGGTGTGTTTGAGCAGCACACCTCATCCCAATTGCTCCCCGGCGCGCTTTCTATAGCTGCCCACTGCCCCACCTGGTGGTGATTGGGTTAAATGCAGAGTCAAATTTCGTCTTGTATGGGAACATACACAGATGACAAAAATGTGACATTATTATTATTATTATATCCTACCTTTTTATGAATGTTGTGTAAATGTCTTCCGGTATCAGTAATGTCCCAGTTTTCCTGCTATATTTTCTTAATATATTTATTCATTAATCATTATCATTTAACATTCAACCTTACATAAATGTTCACTCATTTTCATCACTTCTTCTTCCAGACCGGTGTCACACGGCTCTGCTTCTTATTTTCTAACTCATGGGGCGGGCGCAGCGGACTATTCAGCCAATCATGGCCGTTGTTCTGAGGCAAACGCATGCACGTCACTCGTAGGTCACATTTAGAAAAGCACGATTGGCTGGAATTTTCAGATGCCTTCAGGGTAGGGATGTCCGATATTATCGGCCTACCGATATTATCGGACCGATATTGGCATAAAAATGTAAAATCTCTACATATCGGTATCGGTTTCTCTTCCGATAACAAAAGCCCGATAATTCACATTTTATTTAACAATGAAAAATTATAGTAGGCTGTATATTTTACTTGTTATTTTAGTTGACATTACATGTTCCAAGCTCTTTTACAGCTACAATGTTTAATTTTATTTGTTATTTAAAATTTGTCCTAGCTATAGTGGGTATTGTCAGGATTATCTCAGGGAGAGCATGATCCAACCTATTGTTTAAGTTTTTTTTTAAATAAATATGGCAGTTTTTCCATAACTTCAGTTGAAATGGTTCTTATTTTCTACAGACTGTTTGCCTATGGAATGTATCCAGTGGGGCAACACAATAAAGCAGACAAAATGTCCCTGACAGGAGATATATAATTTCACCTTAATATCGGTTTGTAATATCGGTTAATATCGTAATCGGAAATTAAGTGTTAAACAATATCGGCATATCGAATATCGGCAAAAAAGTCAATATCGAGCATCTCTACTTCAGGGTTCACAAAAAACCTCTGACAGACAATTGCGACAGGCTGATGACAACCGATTACAGCTACACGTTCACGGAATGGTCAAATTATTGTATTTTTGGCCTTTTTCAGGATTATTGATTGTTTCAGGATTATTGATCGTACAGAGGGCAAAATTGTCGTACAAATACGATAATTATCGTACACCTGGCAACACTGGGAACGATGTCGTTTGAAGGACAAACTGCAACACAACAAAACCCAAGGTGCTGTTTTTAACCCAAACGTTCTGCGTCACAGATTAGGTTTGTATCTTAACAGCTTTTCAGTGATGATTTTAGTTGGATTTGCGACTTGTCCAGGGTGTACCCCGCCCCTCGCACAGGATTGCTGGACATGGGCACCAGCGACCCCAGTGACCCAAAAATGGAAGAAGCGGGTAAAAGATAATGGATAGATGATTTTAGTTGCAGTTTCACGGATTAAAGTTTCCGTCCCTGGGATGGATTTCTGTCATTCTGAACGTTTTATTTATTTTTTCTGTTAGGTGATAAAGATATCAGTAAAAACATATATTGTGAACTAGGGATGTAACGGTACACGTGGGTGTACCGAACCGTTTCGGCACGTTCGGTCCACCTGCATCCCGTTTCGGTTATTTTTTCACTCATTAAACGTTATTAGTGGGAGAATATATGCGCCGCAGAACTAAATTTCCTGTGCGCGTTTCAGCACGGTGCTATTATCTTGCAGCATTTAGCAGCCTAGAATCTCGTGTGTGGTCTCCTGTTTGGGAACGTTATGGCTTTCTAGTTAAAAGACTAGCGCGAATCCAAAGCTGTGTGTGGAAGTTGTTTCACGAAGACTGGATGTGCAGCAGCAACACGTCTAACGTTAACGCGCTTGAAACTACGTCATCAAAACGTGAATGAAGAAAAGACCGCAGCTGCATTTAAACATCCTTTATCAGGTAACTCAGGTCGGTCCAGAGCAATAACACACAAACTGTAGGAGTTTTTAAATCTCTGGATCTACGTCTGATTGTTGTTTATGCGCAGGGTTTAAAGTTCTTGAGCGTCGCTACGAACATCCATCATGTACACACTTCAGCCAAAAAGTTTAGCACTTTATGAAAAAATTAAAACTGATATTGTCAACAAGCCCTGGAGCTGATTAAAGCCATGATGATGATGAGTGAGAGATTCAACCATTCAAAAAGAGGTATTGTTCTTTTATTATTATTATTATCTAATTAACCTTTTTATTTAAAATCATAATATTATTAACTTTCTTTTAACCTCTTTGTGTTTTATTTCCAGTCTGGGACAGAGGTAGTAGCATCAGCTGTCTTCTTCCTCTTCAGGGAAATCCACCAGATCACCTGCAGCTAAGAAGGGTGTGATGACTGAACTCTGAACTTTTCCAGGGACAGGTGGGAGCAGGTCCAAGAAGAAGTTGTGAGTAATGAGGACAAATACAGCCACACTGCTGCTACTGTTGTTATTGAGATTATTTTCTCCACCACTGGAGATATTCACTGCAACTAGATCTGTGCTTTTGGCAGAAAATGTGGACAAGTTGGTCTTTTTGGACAAAAACTTGATTACAGTAGTTAGATTGTAAACAGTCTGTTGCTGCTTATTGTTCTGGTTCTGACTGTTATTGTATTTATTAAGATTTTTATTATTGTTAATATAGTTTATTTATTATAAAGAGTGCTGTTTATTTAAAATATCATCCAAATGGGTCACTTTTATTTATTTTTATACATACAAACTTATTTTTGGCATATTTTCAAAATAAACATTTTGTAAGTCTTTATTTTGTCTTTTTTTTTTTTGTACCGAAAATAAACCGAAACCGAGCCCTCCTTGAAAATTTAACCGAACTGAAATGTGATTTTAGCGTACCGTTATACCCTTATTGTGAACGCACAAAAAGTATGAAAAGTAAAAATAAAGGCTATAGGAATTGAAATAATAGGGTTATATAATGAATAAAATATATAATTTATAAATCAAGTACAAACCGGATTCCAAAAAAGTTAGGACACTAAATCAATTGTGAATAAAAACTGAATGCAATGATGTGGAGGTGCCAACATCTAATATTTTATTCAGAATAGAACACAAATCACAGATCATTCATTCAACCTTTATTTAGTCAGGTAAATCTCATTGAGCCTCGTGGACTCATTTACAAGAGCGACCTGCTACAAACTAAAGAATGATGACAACAGCAATGGTAGAATTTCCTTAAACAATCAACAATAGACAGACATAAGAGAGAAATACAGATTATTATTATTTTTTTAACAAAGTAGCAAAGTAGCAAAACATTATAAGGTACCGTAGTTGTAGAAAATCAAAAACAGGAACATATCTGCATTGGTTTTTGCCAAACAGATCCTTAAAACCATTTAGAGAGGTCAAGGCCGAGAGCTTCAGATCTTTTTGTAAGATATTCCAGTAAGCAGGAGCAGAGTAGGAGAAGGCCCTTTTTCCAAGTTCAGTCCTCACTGACAGAACACTGCAGGTAATCATGTCCTGAGAGCACACACTGTAACTGCACTCATGCAAAGACATGTAGGAGGAGATGTATGAGGGCAGCAGACCAAGAAGTGATTTAAAGATGAAAATGTACCAATGGAAAAGTCTGCGTGAAGTTAATGATGTCCAGTTAACCAGTGAATACAGGGTGCAGTGGTGGGTACGATAATCACAGCCAGTTATGAATCTTAGTGCACCATGATAGACAGCATCCAACATCTGCAGGGTGCTTGTAGGAGCATTCATGTAGATAATGTCACCGTAATCGATGGAGGGAAGGAAAGTCACAGATACAAGGCGTTTCCTAACATTCAGTGTTAGACATGATCTGTTTCTGAAAAAGAAACCCAGTTTAACTTTCAGTTTCTTTACTAGGTTTTCCACGTGGAGTTTAAGTTTAGGGGCGGCCGTGGCGTAGTGGTAATGGCAGTCGTCCCCCGATCGGAAGGTTGGCGGTTCGAATCCCGGTTCCCCACACCATGTGTCGTTGTGTCCTTGGGCAAGACACTTAACCCCGAGTTGCTCCCGGTAGGACTGGAAAGCACCTTGCATGGTAGTCTGCCGCTACCGGTGTATGAATGTGTGTAGCATTCAATGTGTGTAGCACTTTGAGATTTTCACTAATGAAAAGTGCGTTATAAATTGAATTAATTATTATTTAAAAGAGAGATGCGAATCGACCAGGATACCCAAATATTTATAGGAATCAACAAACTCAATAGGGACACTGTTTGAGGATAAAATCAGAGGAAGAACTGCTGGGACCGACTTCCTATTTGAAAAAAGCATCCCTTTGGTTTTATCAGCATTTAGGACAAGTTCAAAAGTTTAAACTGAGGGAATGTATCATTTTAAGGGAAAAATATGTTGTTTCAAAATTTCATGGCGTCAACAAATCCCAAAAAAGTTGGGACAAGTCCATTTTTACCACTGTGTGGCATCCCCCCTTCTTCTTACAACACTCAACAGACGTCTGGGGACAGAGGAGACCAGTTTCTCAAGTTTAGAAATAGGAATGCTCTCCCATTCATGTCTAATACAGGCCTCTAACTGTTCAATCGTCTTGGGCCTTCTTTGTCGCACCTTCCTCTTTATGATGTGCCAAATGTTCTCTATCCACAGTATTCCTACGCCCCATGATGCTTTGCGCGAAATGTGCACACGACTTCCGGTTGACCGGAAACACCGTTTGTTTACATGCGAGTAATACAGTTGAAGACAGTCCAAACTTTGTTGTTTTAGTTCATTAAAAATGTGGGAACACCACTCGTTTTCTTAAAAGAGAAGGGACAAATAAAAAGAAATTACCTGATCGCGCAGACATAATTTAAAAATACATAAATAGCGAACGCGTTTGCTCCGGCCTCTCGGCTAAGGTTTGTTAGCAGCTATCTCGGCTAAAAATACCGGTCGCGTCTGAGATCTATCGTTTTAAGACAGTAAATCTTCCAAAACCCCTCCCTGGGCTGCCACCTTACCGTGGTGGAGGGGTTTGACCCCTCCCTGGGCTGCCACCTTACCGTGGTGGAGGGGTTTGAGTGTCCCAATGATCCTAGGAGCTATGCTGTCAGGGGCTTCATGCCCCTAGAAGGGTCACCCAAGGCAGACAGGTCCTAGGTGAGGGACCAGACAAAGTGCAGCCCAAAAACCCCTATGATGAGTACAATTAATGGACTAAGTTTTCCCTCGCCCGGACGCGGGTCACCGGGGCCCCACTCTGGAGCCAGGCCCGGAGGTGGGGCACGCTGGCGAGCGCCTGGTGGCCGGGCTTTTACCCATGGAGCCCGGCCGGGCACAGCCCGAAGAGGAGACGTGGGTCCCCCTTCCCATGGGCTCACCACCTGTGGGAGGGGCCAAAGGGGTCGGGTGCAATGTGAGATGGGTGGCGGCCGAGGGCGGGGACCCTGGCGGTCTGATCCTCGGCTACAGAAGCTGGCCATTGGGACATGGAATGTCACCTCTCTGGTGGGGAAGGAGCCTGAGCTAGTGTGTGAGGTTGAGAGGTTCCGACTAGAAATAGTCGGACTCACCTCAACGCATGGCTCTGGCTCTGGAACCAGTTTCCTTGAGAGGGGTTGGACACTCTTCCACTCTGGAGTTGCCCCTGGTGAGAGGCGCCGAGCAGGAGTGGGCATACTGGTTGCCCCCCATCTTGGTGCCTGTACGTTGGGGTTCACCCCGGTGAACGAGAGGGTAGCCTCCCTTCGCCTACGTGTGGGGGGACGGGCTCTGACTGTTGTTTGTGCCTATGCACCAAACGGCAGCTCAGACTACCCACCCTTTTTGGAGTCCTTGGAGGGGGTATTGGAGAGTGCGCCTCCTGGGGACTCCCTTGTTCTACTGGGGGACTTCAACGCTCACGTGGGCAATGACAGTGAGACCTGGAGGGGTGTGGTTGGGAGGAACGGCCCCCCTGATCTGAACCAGAGTGGTGTTCTGTTATTGGACTTCTGTGCTCGTCATGGATTGTCCATAACGAACACCATGTTTAAGCATAAGGGTGTCCATATGTGCTCTTGGCACCAGGACACCCTAGGTCGCAGTTCGATGATCGACTTTGTTGTCGTCTCATCTGATCTGCGGCCGCATGTCTTGGACACTCGGGTGAGGAGAGGGGCGGAGCTGTCAACTGACCACTACCTGGTGGTGAGTTGGCTCCGATGGTGGGGGAGGATGCCGGTCAGACCTGGCAGACCCAAACGTATTGTGAGGGTCTGCTGGGAACGTCTGGCAGAGTCTCCCGTAAGACGGAGCTTTAACTCCCACCTCCGGGAGAGCTTTGAACACGTTCCAGAGGGAGGCGGGGGACATGGAGTCCGAGTGGGCCGTGTTCCGCGCCTCTATTGTCGAGGCAGCTTATCGGAGCTGTGGCCGCAAGGTTGTTGGTGCCTGTCGTGGTGGCAACCCTCGAACCCGGTGGTGGACACCGGCAGTGAGGGATGCTGTCAGGCTGAAGAAGGAGTCCTATTGGGCCTTTTTGGCTTGTGGGACCCCGGAAGCAGCTGATAGGTACCGGCAGTCCAAGCGGCATGCGGCTCGGGTGGTTGCTGAGGCAAAAACTCGGGCGTGGGAGGAGTTCGGAGAGGCCATGGAGAATGACTTCCGTACGGCTTCGAGGCGATTCTGGTCCACCATCCGGCGTCTCAGGGGGGGAAAGAGGTACGCGACCAACACCATTTATGGTGGGGGTGGCGTGCTGCTGACCTCAACTCGGGATGTTGTGAGTCGGTGGGCGGAATACTTCGAAGACCTCCTCAATCCTACTGGCACGTCTTCCACTGAGGAAGCGGAGCCTGGGGACTTTGGGTCGGGTTCTCCGATCTCTGGTGCTGAGGTCGCCGAGGTGGTTAAAAAGCTCCGCGGTGGCAAGGCTCCGGGGGTGGATGAGATTCGCCCGGAGTTCCTTAGGGCTCTGGATGTTGTAGGGTTGTGTTGGCTTACGCGACTCTGCAATATCGCGTGGACATCGGGGGCAGTTCCCTTGGATTGGCAGACTGGGGTGGTGGTTCCCCTATTCAAAAAGGGGGACCGTAGGGTGTGTTCCAACTATAGGGGGATCACACTCTTAAGCCTCCCTGGTAAGGTCTATTCAGGGGTTCTGGAGAGGAGGGTCCGTCGGATAGTCGAACCTCGGATTCAGGAGGAGCAGTGTGGTTTTCGTCCTGGTCGTGGAACACTGGACCAGCTCTACACCCTCAGCAGGGTCCTGGAGGGTGCGTGGGAGTTTGCCCAACCAGTTTACATGTGCTTTGTGGACTTGGAGAAGGCATTCGACCGCGTCCCTCGGGGGGTTCTGTGGGGGGTACTCCGGGAGTATGGGGTACCAGGCCCTTTGATAAGGGCTGTTAGGTCCCTGTACGACCGGTGTCAGAGCTTGGTCCGCATTGCCGGCAGTAAGTCAGGCTCGTTTCCGGTGAGAGTTGGACTCCGCCAAGGTTGCCCTTTGTCACCGATTCTGTTCATAACTTTTATGGACAGAATTTCTAGGCGCAGCCAAGGTGTTGAGAGGATCCGTTTTGGTGACCTTAGAATCGCTTCTCTGTTTTTTGCAGATGATGTGGTCCTACTGGCTTCATCAGTTCGTGATTTACAACTTTCACTGGAGCGGTTTGCAGCCGAGTGTGATGCGGCCGGGATGAGGATCAGTTCCTCCAAATCCGAGGCCATGGTCTTGAGCCGGAAAAGGGTAGCATGCCCTCTCCGGGTCGGGGAGGAGGTCCTGCCCCAAGTGGAGGAGTTTAAGTATCTCGGGATCTTGTTCACGAATGAGGGAAAACTGGAGCGTGAGATCGATAGGCGGATAGGTGCAGCGTCCGCAGTGAAGCGGGCGCTGTACCGGTCTGTCGTGGTGAAGAGAGAGCTGAGTCAAAAGGCAAAGCTCTCAATTTACCGATCGATCTACGTTCCCACCCTCATCTATGGTCATGAGCTTTGGGTTATGACCGAAAGAACAAGATCTCGGATACAAGCGGCTGAAATGAGTTTTCTCCGCAGGGTGGCTGGACTCTCCCTTAGAGATAGGGTGAGAAGCTCAGTCATCCGGGAGGGACTCGGAGTAGAGCCGCTGCTTCTCCACATCGAGAGGAGCCAGTTGAGGTGGCTCGGGCATCTGGTTAGGATGCCTCCTGGACGCCTCCCTGGTGAGGTGTTCCGGGCATGTCCCACCGGGAGGAGACCCAGAGGAAGACCCAGGACACGCTGGAGGGACTATGTTTCTCGGCTGGCCTGGGAACGCCTTGGGATTCCCCCGGAGGAGCTGCTCCAAGTGGCTGGGGAGAGGGAAGTCTGGGCCTCCCTACTTAGGCTGCTACCCCCGCGACCCGACCCCGGATAAGCGGAAGAAGATGGATGGATGGATGGAATCTCCAAAACTCTCATTAATAAACCCTCCCCGAATAAAAAGATGTTACCTGATCGCGCAGACATAATTTAAAAATACATAAATAGCGAACGCGTTTGCTCCGGCCTCTCGGCTAAGGTTTGTTAGCAGCTATCTCGGCTAAAAGTCACGGTGTTCTGTAACACCGGTCGCGCCTGACATATATCATTTTAAGACAGTAAATCATCCAAAACTCTCATTAATAAACCCTCCCTGAATAAAAAGAAATTACAGATGTTACCTGATCGCGCAGACACAGCCATAGAGAAGGATGCAGGAACACTCTTTCTTTGTTTTGGGTCCGTGTTGAAAACACTGTTGTTTTAGCCAAAGATTTAGCTTGGTCCGGTTGTTGGTGCAGCCGCGAACAGCACAGCAGGTACCTGAACCCCGGTAGGACATTTCTGTAAACGTTCCGTTTAAACAAAAGCTGTGTTTGCTCCGATAAAATGAATGAAAATAACTTTCAAAAACACCCGCGATCCATACTCCACCTATGGAATACAGGCACTTCCGGTGTCGGACAGGAAGTTCAATGCACATTCGCTTCTACAGTGACACCCCCAGGAATACTGTGGATAGGTGAAAGATCTGGACTGCAGGCTGGCCATTTCAGTACCTGGATCCTTCTCCTACATAGCCATGATGTTGTGATTGCCATTCCATAAAAAACACTAAATTGTAATAAATAAAGTCCAGTTGTATTTGTCTTAACATTTTTTGAATTTGTCATTATAGCCACGTTTACCTATTACATGATACAGTACAAAGCATGCCTTACTGCTACTACTACTCTGCTACCATCAAATGGCTAATAGTAGTACTGCTCTTTTTTCAGTCAGAATTAATGAAAATGGTCATATCTCAAAGTCAAAAGTCAACTTTATTGTCAGAACCGCAAAATGTACAGGACATACACAGGATTTAAATTGCATTTCTCTCTCAGTCCCTCGGTGCAACTAACCATTTAAACACTAAACAATTAATAAACAAGCATAAAATGAAATAATAAAAGTTTAGTACTGTCCTGAGTTTTTTTGCATAGTAGTTTTTCATAGTAGTAAAAAAGTATAAAAAGTTTCACCAACACCAAAACACCAACATTTAATAAACATAATCATAAAATGAAATAGAGTGTAATACTGTCCTGAGTTTTTTCATAGTAGTTTTCCATAGTAGTATAAAAGTATAAAAAGTTTCACCAACAGCAAAAATGAAATAGAGTGTAATACTGTCCCGAAGTAGCCTGGCCCTCGCCTTCCTGCACAGCTCCGCTCAATTCTCATTTCCCTTCACTGCACAGTCTGGGACTTCTCTCATTAACAACCATTTCTCCGGTAGATTTTTGTTCGGACCAATCAGAGAACAGAAGGGACGGAGTTTTGGACCCTAACCCACGCCCCCACCTGTCCCAGCGCGCAGAGCCCTATCCACCTTATTTTCGTTTTCGCGGCACTACCCATAATTCATAGCGGAAGCCGGGAGTGTACTTCCGCCCGCGGTCCCGCGCTCTTGTTTACGTTTGTGGGGAAACATACTTGCTAGCGATTTATTTATTTACACAAAAGTTTCCTTTACCTCACGTAAATGGAAGCACATAAGAGGTGGATAATTCCAAGGATGTTTTAAGAAGCTGCGAAGATAAGACGTTAACTGCGAAGATAAGACGTTATCTGTGCTTCAGCTGTCACTGAGCAGTGACAGCTGAAGCACAGATAACGTCTCATCTCACTGCTCACGGACAGGCTGACTGGACACTGTGGAAGGTACATCACTTATATCAGAATATTTAGATCACAGCCAGACATTAATAGTCAGAGTTCAAGTCTGTGCTGTGAATGGAAGCATACATTTAATATAAAATTTGTTGAAAATGTCACAATTGAAATGTACAAAGTTGAAACACATGCTGTTTAATTAACAAGTTGATGATAAAGTAGTTATATATTTTCTGCAATATTCAAAGACAAGATAATATGAAATATGTTCATTGTTTTGAGAAAACCATGTGTTGCCATTTAAAGAAGAACCTGTTACATTGTGGTTGAATAAAACAAAAAAAGAAGTCATTTTTCAGTTGATCTCATACATACACTATTACATAAGCTTTTCAACAAAAACATTCATGGTGTATTATATACAAAAGAGAAACATAGAAATTATTTACTCCATATCTAAAAATTTCTGTGTTAAGGTACTCTCAGGTCGTAGAATCTTCAATCACCAGCAGACTCCCAGGACATGGATGGAAACTCGACTTCGTCCAGAAGTTTTGTGCAGTCGTACACACAGCAACAAACGAGTTAAAATCTTCTATAAATAAATCTGCTGTTCATTTACATTTGTTCTTTTTGTTGTTATTTCAATAATTAAAATACACTGTTCAATGTCTAATAATGTGAAGTAGTTTCATTGTGATGTCACCCATACTACTCATTGTAATACACATAAATAAAAACTAAAGGTCCTGATTGTTCTTAGGCCAGTGTTTTTATTCACATGTGCAAAGCATAAAAACATTCATTTTGCTTATAAGTTTTCATCACCCAGGAGACTGACAAAGTTCAGAATAAAAGCTATAATTATACATTTAAAACAGTTGAAACTGAATACTGTACAATATGACAACTGTGGGTGGTGTTGTCTTAATGAAAATGAATTGGCACAGAATAAAGATCAAAACCAATTCAACAAGCAATGATGGAGACCAGCAAACTGAACAGATTTCTCTTCATGTGGAACTGTCCGATTTCAGCCAACTCCACAGGAATCCAAGGTGTAGATCTGAGACTGGACCCAGGTGTA
>JBBPBX010000422.1:121724-132720 GCA_038048925.1 Garcialebias charrua | reverse complement strand
TCAGTACGCTCCTTATGAGAGCATGTGTACCAAGGGTTTCCCCCCTTTTTTATTTTTTTTTAGGAAAACAGTCAGGCCTGAGGCCTTCAGCCTGTACCCTTCAGTGGCCAGGCTGAAATTTGCCACAGCTCCAGACGTGGGTGGAGAAGCTGCCCATGTGCCTGGGTCAGCAGGTCCCTGTGAGAGGGCAGCTGCCATGGCATCCCCGACAGCATTGAGATCACCTCCGGGAACCACAGTTTCTGTGGCCACCTGGGGGCTATCAGTATCCGGGAGAGGGCTCCCCTGCGTACACGTTCCAGCGTCACCTGAATCAGAGGGACAGGTGAAAAAGCGTAATACAGCACCCCTGCTGGCCAATCATGGGCCAAGGCATCTGTTCCCAACGGTGCGTCTGTCTCTTTAAGAGAGAAGTAGAGGTCACATTGTGAGCTGGCCCTGCATGCGAACAGGTCTACAGAGGCTCTCCCGTACCGTGACCAGATCTGATCCACAACCCGTGGGCTCAGCCTCCATTCTGATGCTAAGAGAGGTTCTCTTGAGAGGACATCCGCTCCGTAGTTCAAATCGCTCGGGATATGAGTCGCCCTAAGTGACAATATTCTTGGGGCACACCACGTGAGCAGTTTTTGTGTCAGACCGAGGAGGGCTCGAGATCTTGTCCCTCCTTCCCTGTTGATGAAGGACACCGTGGTTCTGTTATCTGATTTTACTAGGACATGCTGCCCTGCAATCAGACCTTTACCAAAAAAGTATTTTACTGACAGAAATACGGCCCACAATTCCAGGAAGTTGATGTGTAATCTCGCTTCCTGCTCTTTCCAGAGACCCTGGGCATTCTGATTTCTGCAGACTGCTCCCCATCCTGTCTTTGAGGCGTCTGTCGTGATAACTACACGGGATGACACCCGTCCCAACGGGACCCCTTCCGTGAACATGGACAAGTCCCTCCATGGTTCTAGGGCCTTCAGGCATTCTGAACTGATCCAAATTTTTCCTGCTCGCCTAAAAGGGGCAGGGTATGTTTGTTGGTTTAGCCATATTTGCAAAGCCTGCTTTTTCAACAGTGCCTGTGGTACACAGGGTATGGCTGCCGCCAAGAGGCCCAAGAGGTGTTGGCATGTTTTTACGGGAAACCGCTGATTCAGTTTAAACTTTGCCAGGCAATGGCGAATTGAGGAAATGCGTTCCTCCGAGAGCCATGCTCTGTACCGGTGGTGTCGACCTGTACTCCCAGAAATACGGTAATCCGTGATGGAGTCAGGTCGCTCTTTTGCAGGTTCATGACAAAACCGAGAGCCTCCAGGTGAGAGATCACCCTGCGGGAGTGCGACTGAACCTGCATTCTGCTTCCTGCCAGAATCAGGAGGTCCTCCAGGAAATTCATAATTCTTACTAGGGATGGGGCAGATCCGATCCAGTATCGGTATCGGTATCCGATACCAGCAGAATGTAAGTATCGGGTATCGGAACCAACCTGCCGATATTTCCGATACTTTCTAGATGTCAGAGAGCACATATATTTCACCATACTCTGTGACTTCTGTCTTAACATTGTTACTTAGCGGTATATTAGTGTTCAATTATAGATTAAATCTGTATCTGTTGATAAAATTCAACAAGAATTACAACTCATATAGTGCCAGAATTAAAAATAAGACTAGAAAATGGGGAGTAGAATGTGATGATTTCCCATAATGCTTAGCAGTATTTTAGACTAGTGTTCCTTGCACCATGAGTCAGAAGGACGTCTGTGGAAGAGACCTGCCTCTTCTTGTATGCCATTTGTTTGTGAATTACTGTAGTGAGGCTCAGAGTGTCTTCTTTGGGTTTACCTCACACAAGTCCGAGTTTTGTGCAACATACGTGCTCTCCCTTCAAGAACTTAATTATTACAGCCTCCTATGCTTGAACACCGATATCGTATCGGAAAAGTATCGGTATCGGTCGATACTCAATTGTTATGTATCGGTATTGGATCGGAAGTGAGAAATGTGGATCGGTGCATCCCTAATTCTTACCCCTTGACTTCTGAGAGGGGCCAGTGCTGCGTCCAGACATTTTGTAAATGTACGCGGAGCAGTCTTTAAACCGAAAGGTAAAGCCTTGAATTTGTATGCCTTCCCTTCAAATGCAAAGCGGAGGTATTTTCTTTATCTCCTCCACACGCTCATGTGGAAATAAGCGTCTTTTAAATCCACGGTGCATGCATAGTCTCCTGGTCTCACAGACTGGAGGACCTACCGCAATGTAAGCATCTTGAACATTAATGTTTTTATTCTCTTGTTCAGCGACCAAAGATCAAGGATCGGCCTCAGGGACTGATCTCTTTTGGGCACCAGGAAGTACTTGCTGTAGTGACCGGAGCGTAGTTTGTGCTTTGGGACAACACTTATCACTCCTTTCTGTAGCATCGTTGATACTTCCTCCCTCAGCACCTGTGCACGTGCTGGGTTGATGTTCGACTGCAGCACCCCCGTGAAGGGGGGCGGTCCCTTGAGGAACTGTAGCCTGAGCCCATGACACACAGTCTTCATGATCCATTCGTTTGGCAGACATGCCCTCCAGGCCTGCGCGTGCGCCTTGAGCCTGGAAGGCATGTTTATCTGTTGTTTGTTTTATGTGTGTGCGGAAGGGGTGGCCTTTGACCCCTCCCGCGTGCTCCAGAGTGAGCTGGTCTGTCCTACAGAGGACGCTGCGAGGTCTGACTGCCTCAGGCAGAGCTTGTGCGTTCTACTGCGGTTCATAGTCTGACCTAAGAGTTTGTGTTTCACAAAAGTGGGGCTCGAGTCAAGAACCAGGGCAGTCTGTGCTTTGGTACTTTTATTTTTGTGTATGGATGAACAAGTGTTTGTTTTTATTACACACACAGTAGACGAGTCATGTTTCGTGCACACACACATGTCACCAGCTCCTCGTAATGTTTTACAAACAAAGTCTGGGCTCAAAAAGTTCAGTTCCCGTACCACTTGGACGGGCAAACCTGTAAAATTATGATTTCGTCCTGTTTCATCAGGCCTGAATCTGCTTCCCGCCTGGGTTTACCGAAGAGGTCCTCAGCCGAGCCGCCTGGCGATGAAAAGGCTCACCGTCGCAAGCAGATCTCTTCTGTGGGGGGCGACGTATGGGCTCCCTGGGGGGCAAAACTTTTTCTTGGTAGCCCCTCACGGAGGGCTTCCGCCTGTTTACGCCTTTGCTCTAGCCTGGCCTGGATGCGTTCCAGAGCTCCTCTGAAGAGTCCTGTCGGCTCGATCGGGTGTTGTAGAAAGAGGGACCTTTGACCTTCCGGGAGGTCCGTTAAAGTCATCCACAGGTGGCGCTGAGCGACAACCATTTCCGCCATTGATCTGCCCTGTGTGATGGCTATTGTCCCCATCATGCGGAGCACAAAGTCAGAGGCCCTGCGGGCCTCCCCCAGGGCCTCTTCTGCGGCCTGTTCATTTGTTGTTACCTGGAGCTCCTGCAGCTTTTCTGCCAGGTACGCCTGCATCATGGTCGAAGCGTACATCGCGTGCGCCACGAGGCCCTGAGCTTGGTAGCACTTATCGAGCTGTTTCTCCGAAGCACGGCAGGCCTTGCTGGGCAGTGCTGGCTTCGCGCCCGCTGTTGCGGGGGCCAGATGAGATGCCAGGGTCTCCTCTATCTGCGGGGCGCTGGCGAGTCCTTCTGCCTCCATCCTGGCGACATCCAGGAACCGAGAGAGCGGCAACGTCATGGGAGCTCCAGGTTCAGCCCAGGAGCGCGTGAGCTCCATCAGAAAATCTGGAAACATGGGCATTCTTTGCCTCGTCGTCGGCTGCTGTTTCGTGTAGAAATAATTCCCTGCCAGCCTCGTAACCTGTTGGTGTGGCGTGGGGTCTGGCCACGCGACCTGCGGCACAAGTCGAACAGAGCAGGGACTGGCGCGTCCAATTCCGGCAGTACTGGCGCCAGGTTTTGGGAGGAGTCCACACTTTCCCCCTCGTAACCGTACTAGGCGTCTTGGTCAGACACTTCGGGCGTCGAGTCCCCGACCGGGACCGACGTGTCCAAACCATTTTCTCCCCCGACCTGACAGTTGCATTCCAGGTCTGTGTTCTCGAGCTCCGGTTCGGGAGCGAGTGGTTCTGTTGGGCCTGTGGCCTTCCGCACCGCAGCCTTATCCATTGCTTTGGCCACTGCGTCCACACGGCGCTTTCTCACGGCCGCCGGCATCCGACTGCAGTGCGGGCAGGAGTCGGGGGATCCCAGCGCTGTTCTCGCGTGCAGAATACCCAGGCAGACGGGACAGGCCTCGTGGGTGTCCGTCGCAAACAGGGAGTAACCGCAGCCGCTGGGGCAGGGGTGTGAGCGAGGGCTCGCCGTCCTGCTGGTTTTCTTTGGAATCTTGGTCTTCCGTTTTCCCTTCTCAGGGCCATGTCCGAGAAGCGTCGAGGTTGTTCCTAATTTTCCTTTGTTCGAAGATGTCCTCTCCGTCGCGTCGCTTTTGCTGGCAAGCCTGCTACTTGATTAGCAGGGTAGCGTTGTGACGTAGTTAGCTCCGTCGAGCGAAGCAGCTGCGGAGAGAGAAGAAAAAGCTTCGAGGTTAAGTAGAAAACGTCGGACTAGCTTTCGCCAGCCCAGCAATACGCAGGAAATTTCTCTGTACGCTCAGCGTAGGGAGCAAGCTCACCTCTAGTCGAGCGATGTGACAACAGAGAAGTCCCACGAAGTTCAGGTTTAAGCGAGGTGAAGGGCAAAAAGAGAAAGTAGGATGGGCGTACGCGTCCTAAGTCCCAGAGGGTGGGGTCTCTGGGGTGACGCTGACGCCCCCTGCCGTAAAGGCGTGAATGTATTCCTTCAGGTAATCACGCGGGGGCGCAATTTCCCATAGCAATAGTGTTGCACCAAGAGACCTGAATGATAAGGGAACTGAAACTAGCAGAAATAAGCTGAAAGGAGCATAACAAGCTGAAATTAGCAGACAGAAGTTTATTAGGCTGAAAGTAGCAGAAATTACCATGAACACATCTGAAAACAGCTTAAATTAGCTAAAATAGCAGAAGAAAGACAAAAGGACACGTTTGCCCAATTAGGTTGAAAGAAACAGAAATTAGCATAACAAAGTGGACATTAAAGCTGAAATTAGCACAAAAAAACATCTAAAAGACCGAAGTGGGTGAAAAAAAGGGCAGAAAGAAGCTGAAATTACAAAAAGGAAGTGGAGAGAGCACATTTTTTGCTGAATTAAGCTGAAAAAGTTTGAATGAGTGCCAAAATGTGGAATTAGCTGAAAAGGTTTACATAATAATAATAATAATAATAATAATAATAATAATAATAATAATAATAATAATAATAATGAATTCAATTTATAACGCACTTTTCATTAATGAAAATCTCAAAGTGCTACAAGGTGCAACAGAATTAAATGTCAATAAAACAAATAATAAAACAATTAAAATCAATAACAGTATCAGCTAAGATCAAAAGTAGAATCATGAGGAGGTAGAGTATGCTCGGTTGAAAAGAAAGGTCTTCAAGCCGCTCTTAAAGTCAACCACAGACTGTGGGGCTCTCAGACAGTCAGGAAGACATTAGCATAGAAACAGCTACGGTACCGTATTTTTTGGACTATAGGTCGCAGCTTTTTATCATTTTTTCATGGCCTGCGACCTATAGTCAGGTGCGACCTATACTGTATATGGCTTTTTATAAAATAAGCTGATTTGTAATCATTTATTAACAAAAATTAAACTGAGACACACTCTTACAATAATGTCAGCTAACAAATGTATTTTTTTAGGTGTTTATCCTGCTATAATTATTCGTTTATTAAAGAAAAGTTCAGCTCAGACACATATTTGCTATAATTTTTATCAAACAATTAATTGTTTTTAAGTGTTAATCTGCTTAAAAGCCTTGCTGTGCGCTCCTGTGGAAAAGACATTTGCAGCAGAGCTAAACACGGTCCACATTTTGACGTGCGACCTATATTCAGGTGCGACCTATACAGTATATGGATTTTTCCAATTCTTTGGCAATAATTGGACTATGCGACCTTAACTCGGGTGCGACCTATAGTCCGAAAAATACGGTATATATACTGTACGATACAGTAGCTGAAGTAGATATTGCATAAATAAGCTAAAAGGAGCATAACAAGCTGAAATTAGCAGGAAGTTACAAGAAGCACAAAAATATTGGAGTTAGCAGAAAGAATCTGAAAGGAGCACAAAACAGCTGAAAAACCAGCTGAAATAAGCTGAAAGTAGCTGAATTTTTTTAAAATTTGCACAAGGAAGCTGAAAGAAACCGGACCAGAACAAAATGTGAAAGGTGCAGTAAAAGGTTGTGAACAGAGCTAAAGAGTTGAAGGAGGTAAAATGAGCTCAATTAATTTTCTTTGAGGAAAAAAATGGCAGAAAAGGCTAAATATTTCAAAAAGAAAAAGTTGCTCCAATACCAAAAGAGCTGAACATTTTGATTTATGATTTGTGAAATGTGTTGAAAACTGAGGGACGAGAACTGTTCCGAAAAACGTACGGAAGAAAAATGGATGGAAGCTTCACAGTTATTAGAAGGACACTCACCTGGCTGCACAACCTGCTGTGCTGCATTGTAATGGTAAGCCACTTGAACTAGACACAAGAAAGAGACATTTAACTTAAAAACTTGAATAATTTACTAGCTGATTAAACCTTGGCCTTCATAACTCAAGTAAATAAAGCAACATAACCGTCAAATAAATGAAACAAAAGGAAGATTGTTAACACTTACCAGTCTGGGGATGTTTCTGTGGATTTTGTTGGGGATATTGTTGGGGATTTTGTTGGGCATATTGGGGATTTTGTTGGGGATTTTGTTGGGGATATTGTTGGGGATTTTGTTGGGCATATTGGGGATTTTGTTGGGGATATTGTTGGGGATTTTGTTGGGGATATTGTTGGGGATTTTGTTGGGGATTTTGTTGGGGATATTGTTGGGGATTTGTTGGGGATATTGTTGGGGATATTGTTGGGGATTTTGTTGGGGATATTGTTGGGGATTTTGTTGGGGATATTGTTGGGGATTTTGTTGGGGATTTTGTTGGGGATATTGTTGGGGATTTTGTTGGGGATATTGTTGTGGATTCTGCTGTGCCACAGGTTGGGGGACAGCACCAGCAGCAGGTGGAGTCTGGTACACTGGCACACTTTGGTCCAAAGGGGGGCCAGGATACGGTGGTGCTGGGATGTTAGAAAAGTCAGCAGGAGGAGATCCTGTACCGTTTTCCATTGTTTCTGTCAAAAGTAAAAAAACAAAGCAGTTTTAAAATGATAAATGTCCCAGCTAGTTCCTCTGATGCATTTCAGTGATGAAGCAGAGTTTAAATGTAAAACCAAAGCAGACTTGAGTGTAGGCGGGAATCTTTCACTCTCTCTTTAAAGGAGTAAAAACTCGTCAGTCAGGTCAGAACCTTTTCCAGCAATGCAAGACCAGTTTCTAAAACAACATTCCCCGCTGAAACGTCAGCAAACAGGTTTGTCAAGATTGTTTCTTCATTCTGTACGAGTGGAATCTGTCAAAAATAGAACAAAGGACAGCAGTCACAGAGTTTCAGCTCGTCAAACTTTAAAAAGGACGGAGGTTAAGGAGCATCAAATGTAGAACCACTAGACTGAGGAACAGTGTCTACCCTGAGGCTGTTAGACTCATGAATAAATAAATAATAAGAATAATCACTGCAAAATATCACATCATGCTGATGCTGATCTGTTTTCTTGTTGCTGTGTTCATCTGTGACCATCTGCTCATACAGACTCATGTTCGTGCTGCTGTTTGTAATTATGTTTTTCTATTACATTAGTGCTTAGTGTATTTCTAGTTGATGTTTTTCTTAGTTATATTCCAGATTTTATTACTGTTTTTCTCTTACATTTTGTTGTTGGATGAAACTGGGACCCTGTGTACATAATCTCGTTTCATCACATGTACCACATGCGGTGCGAATGACAATAAAGATTCTCTGACTCTAAATGCACAAACAGTGCCAGGTGACAAAAGAAGGTGTTCAACAAATGTTCTGGGAATTAAATGACTCCGAACAACAACAAAAATGTTTCATATGGAAACTCCATCATTTTGCAGAGGAACGTGGTGAGACTGGGTTAAACTGAATGTTCGGAAAAACTGAAGTGCAGTAAAAGTAAATGAATTGAATGGCTGCATGGTGGAACAGTTGCCTCAGAGAAGGAACGTTGCAGGTTTGATTCCTGGCTGCAATCTTTGTGTGTGGCGTTTGCAAATTCTTCCCGTGCATAGGTGGGTTTCCTACTCCCGTTTCCTCCCACAGACCAAAAACATTCATTTTAAGGTAATTGGTTAATCTAAAATCAATGGTTCCCAACTCTGGTCCTTGAGGAACACCATCCTGCTTGTTTTAGTTGTTTTCCTTCTTTGACACACCTGATTTGAATAAATGGATGATTGACAGGCTCCTGCAGAACTTGAGGAAGTAATCAAATCACTGATTCAGGTGTGCTGGAGCAGGAAAACAAGTAAAACATGCAGGATGGTGTTCCTCAAGGACCAGGGTTGGGAATCACTGCAAATCACGTGTCAACCTGAAGGCTTGTGGGCCAAATATGGCCCGTCTTAACATTTTATCTGTCCCTCAGGATGACATTTTAAAAGTAAAATATTTTTATTGCTTCTCATTTTACCTAAAAAGCTGAACATACTTTATTTAGCCCATACTTTTCATGACAACTTTGAAGCCGAGAAAGATTAGTTTAATTTTTCTGTATTCTTTGATTTTTGATGTGGGAAAAGTGACAGAGAACGTCAAATGAGATCAGCAAAACTCCTGTTGAGGAAACTGTGACCAAGAATTAAGATTCATTTTAAAATTCTTCGGTAAGTTTTTTAATCTCTGAACAGGTCACTCTTATCTCACTGATCTGCTGCAGCCATATGTCCCACAGTGCTCTCTGAGGTCAGCAGACCAGACGCTTTTATAATAATAATAATAATTAATTCAATTTATACCGCACTTTTCATTAATAAAAATCTCAAAGTGCTACAACAAATAAAACAAGTGATAAAATCAAGTAAAGTCAATAGTAATATCAACTAAGATTAAAGACAGAATCATGTGGAGGCAGAATAGGCCTGCTTAAAAAATGAATAATAAATTATTGGTTCCAGGCACTCGTTTTAAGCTCAGAGGTGACAAGGCTTTCTCTGTTGCAGGTCCAAAACTGTGGAATGACTTACACTGCATGTCAGGCAGGCTCCCTCTCTCACTGTTTTTAAGTCTCCCTTACAAACTCACTTTTATTCCCTGGCTTTTGACACTGTGCGAGTTGATTTTAACTTCTATAATGTTAGCCATTTAGCTCTTATCTTTCTCTCTTTGTGACCTATGTATTTTTTGCTGTCCTTTGCTTGTTTGTTTTTGCTGTACTGTACTGCACTTTGGTTGGCCTTGTTGCTGTTTTTAAGTGCTTTATAAATAAAGTGGTATGGTATGGTATGGTATGGTATGGTATGGTATGGTATGGTATGATATGGTATGGTATGGTATGGTATGGTATGATATGGTATGATATGGTATGGTATGGTATGGTATGATATGGTATGGTATGGTATGGTATGGTATGATATGGTATGATATGGTATGACATGGTATGGTATGGTATGGTGTGGTGTGGTATGATATGGTATGGTATGGTATGGTGTGGTGTGGTATGGTGTGGTATGGTATGATATGGTATGGTATGGCATGGCATGGTATGGTATGGCATGGTATGGTGTGGTATGATGTGGTATGGTGTGTTGTGGTGTGGTGTGGCATGGTATGTTGTATGGTATGGTATGATGTGGTATGGTATGGTGTGGTATGGTATGTTGTGGTGTGGTGTGGTATGGTATGGTGTGATATGGTATGGTATGGCATGATGTGGTATGGTATGGTGTGGTACGGTATGGTATGATGTGGTATGGTATGGTGTGGTATGGTGTGGTATGGTATGTTGTGGTGTGGTGTGGTGTGGTATGGTATGGAATGGTATGATGTGGTATGGTATGGAATGGTAAGAAAATATGTCAGGTGTCTGACTGAAGTTAATCACTTGACTGAAACTGGCCCGTGGTTTAAAAATTATTTTTGGCCCCCTTTTGTAACTGAGTTTGATGCCCCTGCTCTAAAAAGTCATTGTGTGAGAGCATGAACGTTTGTCTATGGCCTTGTGAAGGACCCGCGTCCTGTCCAGGGTGTACCCCGCTCATTGCCCAATGACCTCTGGAGGTGGGCACCAGATCCACTGACCCAGACCAGGAGCAACCACGTCAGAATATAGGTGTGTGGACAAGTGAGTTAAAAATGATGCTGACTGTGGCGCTCAACATTGGTTAAAACAACAGAGCATTTCTAAGAAGTGGTTACATTTAACAGTAAAAATGAAATGCTTGGGGTGAAACTAACAGTTCGTGATGACTCAGCTCCACCAAGTGTTCACAGCAGCTAGCATCTCACCTCAGAACTGCTTCACCTAAATAAAATGTGGCTGTTCTGTTGTGCTTAGGGTATTCCTTTTTGTACTGGAGTGATCTGGTTTTTCTTTCTGTTATGCTGAACAAAATGAAAGACGTCATATTATTTTTATTTTAAAGCTCAAAGCACTGAATGCAGAACAAGTGGCTCAGTGATACTAAACATCAGAGATGTATCTGATTATATCAGACAACAAACATCTTGTTGAACCTGTCGGTCTGTTCTAAAGTCAAGGATGACTTTCAATTTGAACACAGCTGCATTCAGGACTCACTTAGATAAAATATCCAAATCAAAAAGCTACTTTTGTAAATAAATAAATCTTTGATTTAGATTTTTTTGTTGTTGCATATATCAGTGAAAGGCTAATAGCTTTTTGAGAGTAGTTTGTATCATGACACATGTTATATTTGAGATTTTTATAGCAATGTTCACCTTTAATTTAAATACAAGAACAATACGTGAACTGAACAAAACATGTTTGATTTTTACCTATCTTCC
>JBBPBX010000422.1:98877-120980 GCA_038048925.1 Garcialebias charrua | reverse complement strand
TTTATTTGTAATAGAATCTTCACCAGCATCTACATAGAACATACAACTACTGTATCCATATGTAAAATATTTTATTAGTAATTTCTTTCTGCAGGTCTACTTTGTTATAGGAAAGCATTGCAATATTCAAACCTGCGATTTAGCAAGATATGTAAATCAGAGCTACACCACCAGATATATTTTGTCTTTACAGATTTATTAAAAATGTAAACAAGGGCACAATGCAACTTTTTAGTGTACTGTAATCTATAAAAGAAAGAGCTGCCTGGTTTGCTACACTTGCAGTGGAGATGAAGATGGTCCATTCAGAAAAGCAGAGCTGCATCAAACTTTAATGTGGAACTGCAGAAGAAAACTAAACAAAAGCAAAAATTGAGTTGTTAATGCAGGTCACCATGAGAAAAGCCTACTGAGACTAACTGACCACCAAAATTTAGACCTACTGTATATCTCTATTTGTGTCTTAGTGTATTTGTAAGTACCTATATACCTTTTCTTCAATCTTTCCTCTTCTTTTTTCTTGTCAGTTTCTCTTTTTTCCTCATTGTCTCATCTTCTCTGTGTTGAGTGGAGGGAGGCCAATGTCTCTTATTTATTTCGGTCTCTTGCCTTTCTTTCTCTCCCCCCCCCCACACCCAAACTGAATCTAAGATCCAAAATCTTCTTTTCCATCATGGTGAACTGTTTAAAAACAAACTTCCAACTTTTAAGCATTTTTGCTATTTTTGTTCTCTTCTTATTTAATAATAATAATAATAATAATAAATAAATTCAATTTATAACGCACTTTTCATTAATGAAAATCTCAAAGTGCTACAAGGTGCAACAGAATTAAATGTCAATAAAACAAGTAATAAAACAAGTAAAATCAATAACAGTTATCAACTAAGATCAAAAGTAGTATTTATTTATTTTTATTCATTTTATATTATTTATTCATTTCAGATTTAAAACACAAAGACAATTTACAAACACATGAAAGAAAAAAACAAGATATAAAATGAAAGGTAGCAGAAGAAGAAAAAAATCTTATCATATCTGCCCCTTCTTAAAACAACTGTGCAGCAGCAGTTTTCTGTTGGTCATGTCTCGAAAACGTGGGGCCATGCCCCCCCAACGGTAATGCCCCCAAGGGGGGCAGCTCCCCCACTGACCCTAATGTGAATGTGAGGCAGGTCTTATTACTCTGGGTTCATGAGACACGACTCCAGATCAGTTTGGCCCCACCCCTACTACTACTGTTGCATTGTGGGGAATGTAGTGTTGGTACATGACCGGAGGGCTTATTATGTTGTTTTTCTTGCAAAAATACAAAAATAATAATAATAAAATAAAATAAATAATTTTAGTACGTTATTATGTGTCAGAGGAGGGCTTAGGAATAGGAAATTAAAAAAAAAAAAAATTTTTTTTTTTTTTTGACCAAAAGGGCACTTGGGGGCAAGGAGCAAAAGGGGCAGGTGCTCAAGCCCCCATAGCCCCCCCCTCTGCACGTCCCTGCTACCTGGGGGCTATCAGTTTCAGGGAGAGGGCTCCCCTGCGTACATGTTCCAGCGTCACCTGAATCAGAGGGACAGGTGGAAAAGCGTAAAACAGCACCCCTGCTGGCCAATCATGGGCCAAGGCATCCGTTCCCAACAGTGTGTCTGTTTCCTTTAGAGAGAAGTAAAGTTCACATTGTGAGCTGGCCCTGCATGCGAACAGGTCTACAGAGGCTCTCCCGTATCGGGACCAGACCTGATCCACAACCCGTGGGCTCAGCCTCCATTCCGATGCCAAGAGAGGCCCTCTTGAGAGGTCATCCACTCCGTAGTTCAGTTCGCCCGGAATATGAGTCACCCTGAGTGACAATATTCTTGGGGCACACCACGTGAGCAATTTTTGTGTCAGACCGAGGAGGGCTCGGGATCTTGTCCCTCCTTCCCTGTTGATGAAGGACACCGGGGTTCTGTTATATGATTTTACTAGGACATGCTGCCCTGCAATCAGACCTTTACCAAAAAAGTATTTTACTGACAGGAATACGGCCCACAATTCCAGGAAGTTGATGTGTAATCTCGCTTCCTGCTCTTTCCAAAGGCCTTGGGCATTCTGATTTCTGCAGACTGCCCCCCATCCTGTTTTTGAGGCATCTGTCGTGATGACTACATGGGATGACACCCGTCCCAACGGGACCCCCTCCGTGAACATGGACAAGTCTCTCCATGGTTCTAGGTGCCCTCAGGCACTCTGAACCGATCCAAATTTTTCCTGCTCGCCTAAACGGGGCAGGGTGTGTTTGTTGGTTTAGCCATATTGGTAAGGCTCGCATTTTCAACAGTGCGTGTGGCACACAGGGTATGCCTGCCGCCAAGAGGCCCAAGAGGCGTTGGCATGTTTTTAGGGGAACCCGCTGATTTAGTCTAAACTTTGCCAGGCAATGGCGAATTGAGGAAATGCGTTCCTCCGAGAGCCATGCTCTGTACCGGATGGTGTCGACCTGTACTCCCAGAAATACGGTAACCCGTGATGGAGTCAGGTCGCTCTTTTGCAGGTTTATGACAAAACTGAGAGCCTCCAGGTGAGAGATCACCCTGCGGGAGTGCGACTGAGCCTGCATTCTGCTTCCGGCCAGAATCAGGAGGTCATCCAGGTAATTCATAATTCTGACCCCTTGACTTCTGAGAGGAGACAGTGCTGCGTCCAGACATTTTGTAAACGTGCGCGGAGCAGTCTTTAAACTGATAGGTAAAGCCTTGAATTCGTATGCCTTTCCTTCGAATGCAAAGCGGAGGTATTTTCTGTGTCTCCTCCACACGCTCACGTGGAAATAGTCGTCCTTTAAATCCACTGTACATGCGTAGTCTCCTGGTCTCACAGACTGGAGGACCTGCCGCAATGTGAGCATCTTGAACTCGAATGTTTTTATTCTCTTGTTCACCGTCCTGAGATCGAGGATCGGCCTCAGAGACTGATCACTTTTGGGCACCAGGAAGTACTTGCTGTAGTGACTGGAGCGTAGTTTGTGTTTTGGGACAATGCTTATTACTCCTTTCTGTAGCATCGTTGATACTTCCTCCCTCAGCATATGTGCGCATGCTGGGTTGATGTTCGACTGCAGCACCCCCGTGAAGGGGGGGCGGTCCCTTGAGGAACTGCAGCCTGAGCCCGTGACGTGCACATGCGCCGTGAGCCTGGAAGGCATGTTTATCTGTTGTTTATTTTGTGTGTGTGCGGGAGGGGTGGCCTTTGACCCCTCTCGCGTGCTCCCGAGCGAGCTGGTCTGCCCAACAGAGGACGTCGCGAGGTCTGACTGTTTCAGGCAGAACTCATGCGTCCTACTGTGGTTCATAGTCTGACCTAGTAGTTTGTGTTTCACCAAAGTGGGGCTCGAGTCAAGAACCAGGGCAGTCTGTGCTTTGGTACTTTTATTTTTGTGTATGGATGAAACAGTGCTTGTTTTTATTACACATACAGTAGTTGAGTCATGTTTAGTGCGCATACACATGTCACCAGCTTCTTGTAACGTTTTACAAACGAAGTCTGGGCTCAAGGAGTTCGGTTCCCATACCACATAGGCGGGAAAACCTGTAAAATTATGAATTTGTCCGGTTTCATCAGGTCCAAATTAAAGGGATTGTGACATGATTTTGTAAATTTGAATATTTGTCAGAACATATATATCTTATATCAATGAGCTCTGGTCGTTTTTGCATAATAAATTATAAATATATTAAAATTTCATTCCAATTTATGGTAATTTTTTACCATAAATTATCTGGGACACGCCCCGTGAATTTATGCAAATCTTCATGTGACGTACACGTGGGCACTGGGCATAAGGCGGAGCCTGGCTTGCCCCTTTGTTTGGTGAAAGATCGACTCTTTTTTTTTTTGGTGTAACTTGAAAAATGCTGTCACGTTGTCGCGCATTTGGGTGTTCTAATATCAGCAGTGAACAAGTGAGCCTTCACAAATTCCCAAAAGATGAGAAACTTTGCCTAGAATGGAAGTACAGAGATCTTGTGACCGATGGGTTCCTACTGAGAGTCCTATGTCTGCAGCGACCATCTTACTGCCTATCAGGTACGAGCTGTTGTTTGTTTTTATTTGGGGAGAGTCTATTAATGAGAGTTTTGGATGATTTACTGTTTAAAAATGATATATGTCAGACGTGAGGTCTATCTGCCGACATCTGCTTGCTAACAGACATTAGCATAGCTACCGAGTCAACACGGGGTGCTATTTAGGTATTTTTAAATTATGTCGGCGCAATCAGGTACGATCTGTTGTTTGTTTTTATTAGGGGAGAGTCTATTAATGAGGGTTTTGGATGATTTACTGTTTAAAAATGATATATGTCAGACGTGAGGTCTATCTGCCGACATCTGCTTGCTAACAGACATTAGCATAGCTACCGAGTCAACACGGGGTGCTATTTAGGTATTTTTAAATTATGTCGGCGCAATCAGGTACGATCTGTTGTTTGTTTTTATTAGGGGAGAGTCTATTAATGAGGGTTTTGGATGATTTACTGTTTAAAAATGATATATGTCAGACGTGAGGTCTATCTGCCGACATCTGCTTGCTAACAGACATTAGCATAGCTACCGAGTCAACACGGGGTGCTATTTAGGTATTTTTAAATTATGTCGGCGCAATCAGGTACGATCTGTTGTTTGTTTTTATTAGGGGAGAGTCTATTAATGAGGGTTTTGGATGATTTACTGTTTAAAAATGATATATGTCAGACGTGAGGTCTATCTGCCGACATCTGCTTGCTAACAGACATTAGCATAGCTACCGAGTCAACACGGGGTGCTATTTAGGTATTTTTAAATTATGTCGGCGCAATCAGGTACGATCTGTTGTTTGTTTTTATTAGGGGAGAGTCTATTAATGAGGGTTTTGGATGATTTACTGTTTAAAAATGATATATGTCAGACGTGAGGTCTATCTGCCGACATCTGCTTGCTAACAGACATTAGCATAGCTACCGAGTCAACACGGGGTGCTATTTAGGTATTTTTAAATTATGTCGGCGCAATCAGGTACGATCTGTTGTTTGTTTTTATTAGGGGAGAGTCTATTAATGAGGGTTTTGGATGATTTACTGTTTAAAAATGAAATATGTCAGACGTGAGGTCTATCTGCCGACATCTGCTTGCTAACAGACATTAGCATAGCTACCGAGTCAACACGGGGTGCTATTTAGGTATTTTTAAATTATGTCGGCGCAATCAGGTACGATCTGTTGTTTGTTTTTATTTGGGGAGAATCTATTAATGAGAGTTTTGGATGATTTACTGTCTTAAAATGATAGATCTCAAACGCAATCGGACATGCTCAAAGCCACGAAGCTCCCTGCACGTTTTTTTTAAAGCTGAATCGTAAAAGTTAATAAGTTTTCCATTAATAGAGTATACAATAAAATGATTTGAGCAAGATTAAAACTTCTACTACTTATATTGACCTTCCAAAACTGAAGACAAATTGCTTAGATCAATACTAGAAATGCTGCACTCGTCTGAGTCGACATGCTCCGCCATTATTAATTACATGCGCGTTGAGCAGCGGCTCCCCACGTGTACGTCAAATGACGGTTTTGCGGAATGCACGGAATTTTAGGGGCGTGTCCCAGAGAAATGACTATCATAACTTGGAATGAAATTTTAATATATTTATAATTTATTATGCAAAAACGACCAGAGCTCAATGATATAAGATATATATGTTCTGACAAATATTCAAATTTACAAAATCATGTCACAATCCCTTTAAGGCTGCACGATTAATCGCATTTGCGATTATCTCGCGATATGTTAAAACGCGATTCACTAATCGCACGGGCTGCAATTTGACTGGTCACGCTTCTCTGCATCACACCGGTCTGGCCGCGCGCAGCTCTGAGCGAGCAAAACAGAGAGAGAGCAGGGAGGAGGAGACTGTGCACTCCAACACAGTTGCTTCAGGCTCGACAGAAGTCATAAAAGTTATAAATTCAGGTAAGTTAGCTCATTTAAACGTGTATCTGAGAGCGCGAGCTGGTCACGTGACTTGGTAGTGAGCCGGTCTCAGGCGCGCGCAGCTCTGAGCGAGCAAAACAGAGCAGGAGGGATGGAGCAGACCGTGCGCTCCAACACTGTTGCTTCAGGCTCGACAGAAGTCATAAAAGTTATAAATTCAGGTAAGTTAGCTCATTTAAACGTGTATCTGAGCTTAGACGCTGAGACACCGAGACTGCGGCAGATAAACAAAGCGCGAGCTGGTCATGTAACTGGGTTTGTTTTGACGGTGCTCTGTTAGCAGCTAGCTCAGCAAGCTAACTTCTGCGTGAAAAAGCGCATTAATTATCTGATTTTAAAAAAAACAACAGTTGTGTCGTTAGTGATATGAATTAATACAGAACCAGTAAAAATAATCGCATTTTAAATCGCAATCGCAATTTATAGAAAAATAATCGCGATTAGATTATTTTCCAAAATCGTTCAGCCCTAGTCCAAATCTGCTTCCCACCTGGGTTCATCGAAGAGGTCCTAGGCCGAGCCGCCTGGCGATGAAAAGGCTCTCCGTCGCCAGCAGGTCTCTTCTGCGGAGGGCGACGTATGGCCTCCCTGGGGGGGGGGGCAAAACTTTTCCTTGGCAGCCCCTCACGGAGGGCTTCCGCCTGTTTACGCCTTTGCTCCAGCCTGGCCTGGATGCGTTCCAGAGCTCCTCCGAAGAGACCCGTCGGGTCGATCGGGTGTTGAAGAAAAAGGGACCTCTGGCCTTCCGGGAGGTCCGTTAAAGTCATCCACAGGTGGCGCTGAGCGACAACCATTTCTGCCATTGCTCTGCCCTACGTGATGGCTATTGTCCCCATCATGCGGAGCACGAAGTCAGAGGCCCTGCGGGCCTCCTCCAGGGCCTCTACTACGGCCTGTTCATTTGTTGTTACCTGGAGCTCCTGCAGCTTTTCTGCTAGGAACGCCTGCATTATGGTCGAAGCGTTCATCGCACGAGCCGCGAAGCCCTGAGCCCGGTAGCACTTATCGAGCTGTTTCTCTGAAGCGCGGCAGGCCTTGCTGGGCAGTGCTGGCTTCGCACCCATTGTTGCGGGAGCCAGATGAGCCGCCAGGGTCTCCTCTATCTGCGGGGCGCTGGCGAGTCCTGCTGCCTCCATCCCGGTGACATCCAGGAACCGAGAGAGCGGCAGCGTCATGGGGGCTCCGGGTTCAGCCCAGGATCGCGTGAGCTCCATCAGGAAGTCCGGAAAGATGGGCATTCTCTGCCTCGTCGTCGGCTGCTGTTTCGCATAGAAATAATTTCCCACCAGCCTCGTAACCTGTTGGCGAGGCGTGGGGTCTGGCCACGTGACCTACAGTGCGTCCGCGACCCTGTGGCACAAGTCGAACAGAGCAGGGACCGACGCGTCCAATTCCGGCATTGCTTGTGCCAGGTTCTGGGAGGAATCCACACTTTCCCCCTTGTAACCGTACTCGGCGTCCTGGTCAGACACTTCGGGCGTCAAATCCTCGACCGGGACCGACGTGTCCAAACCATTCTCCCTCCCGACCTGACCGTTGCATTCCAGGTCTGTGTTCTCGAGCTCTGGTTCGGGAGCGAGTGATTCTGTTGGGCCTGGGGCCTCCCGCACCGCAGCCTTTTCCATGGCTTTGGCCAGTGCGTCCGCACGGCGCTTTCTCACGACCGCCGGAATCCGGCAGCAGTGTGGGCAGGAGTCGGGGGATTCCAGCACTGTACTCGTGTGCAGAATACCCAGGCAGACGGGACAGGCCTCGTGGGTATCCGTCGCCAACAGGGAGTATCCGTAGCCGCTGGGGCAGGGGCGCGAGCAAGTGCTCGCTATCCTGCTGGTTTTCTTCCGAATCTTTGTCCTCCGTTTTCCCTTCTCGGGGGCCATGTCCGAGAAGCATTGAGGTTGTTCCTAATTTCCTTTGTTCGAAGATGTCCTCTCCGTCGCGTCGCTTTCGCTGGCTAGCCTGCTACTTGTTAGCAGGGAGCGTTGTGACGCAGTTAGCGCCGTCGAGCGAAGCAGCTGCGGAGAGAGAAGAAAAGCTTCGAGGTTAAGTAGAAAACGCTGGACTAGCTTTCGCCAGCCCAGCAACACGCAGGAAATTTCTCTGTACGCTCAGCGTAGGGAGCAAGCTCACCTCTAGTCGAGCGATGTGACAACAGAGAAGTCCCACGAAGTTCAGGTTTTAGCGAGGTGAAGGGCAAAAAGAGAAAGTAGGATGGGCGTCCGCGTCTTAAGTACCCAGAGGGCGGGGTCTCTGGGGTGACGCTGACGCCCCCTGCCGTAAAGGCGTGAATGTATTCCTTCTGGTAATCGCGCGGGAGCGCAATTTCCCATAGCAATAGTGTTGCACCGAGTGACATGACTGATAAGGGAACTGCAGCTTATGAAAGTATCTAAATTGTTGCTCAAAACTGAAGTCATTTAAAATCTTAAAAAAAAAAAACCACTTTAAAAGTTCTGCGATACCTCTTTACACTCTTCTATCAATTTTTTAAAAATCAATTTACGTTTTAATCAGGGCTTTGAAAACAAACAGCTCATATAAAGTGACTCCTCACAGGCTTGGTCAGTGATGGAAGTGAGGCTCCCTGTGGAGACAGTATGTAAAGTAAAACACACAAACCAGATGCTCCACACACTGATACCAAATGCACAACTCAAAGTCGCCTTGAGCTTTTTCTTGTTACTCAACTGAGATACAAATCTAGTGTTATTCTAAGCTGTGGTTAAGGAGTTAGCATTACAGCTGAAATAACCTACAGCAAACAGGTTGCATTGCAAGAAATTTATTTTTAGCTAGCTGAATAAATTAGGCATGCTGCAAAAAAAAAACACAAAAAAAAAACTGTAGCTTTCAGCATCATTATATTCACTTTCAGGTACAGAAATAAACATTGATATCCCAGATGTTTAGGTGTTGTGGAAGTTGGAATGGTAAAAACAGCTTGGGCTCCAGTGGGACTGAAGGAATCTGAGACTTGACAGAAATCAACAGGAATAGCCCACAGAGGGGCGACCCCATGTGTGACAGGTGCTCTCTGGTTTGTTAACAGTTGCTGTGCCAGATTTAGCAAACACACACTCACCATCCTCAGCCGGAGCAACGGGGTACATGCCTTCAAAACTACCGATTCTTAAAGGTTTCAATTGCAAAATGTATATATAAAAAAAGATGGTGCCATTCTTTAAGTCCCATTTAGGAAAGGAAGAATTAGAATTAAGAAGTCCTCTCCTGTGAAGACACCTGCAGTCGAACTCAAACACTCTTTTTGTTTTCTATTTGAGACAAAATCAGCATTCAAGCATGGTTTGCACTTGCTGCAGATCACAAACACAGTTGCTCTGACTGACTTACCTATAGGTTTGTGTGGTGCCAGAGGAGATGTGGAGCAGGAGAAGAAAGCCAGCGATCAAAGTAAACGGCTGCATGTCTGACACTGTGAGCAGCCGAGCTGCTTTGTTTCCCAGGAGGCTGACTTAAGTGTAGTCTGGGAGTTCTGACTATTCCTCCCAGGGCTTTACTCTCATTAAAGAAGCTTTAGACAGGAGCAGGTCTCACTGCAGCTTACACACAGGGACTTCTGGATGTCATGAATCTGTGCAGAACACAAAGTCAGCGTCTCCTGCAGAGTTGAAACAATCTTTTTGTCCTTTTTTCCTCCTTTGCTACACTCTGTATCCCATAATTTGCTTCCCCTTCTTCCTTTCTGAAATTCCAGAGGTGGGTTGACACTTTGTGAAATGGCACAGCTCTGAGGCAGATCACTTTTGGGGGTGGGTTTGGAACTCGGGGGTGGGGATTTTCTGCAGGGTTCTCCTTTCTTCTCTCAGATCCAGACCACAAGAAACATTTTAAGGAACAAGAAGGGAAAAGCATTTGTTTTTTTTGGTTTTTGTTTACACATGTTAAAGTCAGGGCAAGCCCTTTATCGATTTTCAGTTCTATGCTAAAATAAACCTGTGTATTTGGTACTTCATGGTTTAACCTTGCTGTATTTGTAATAATTAGCTGTATTTTTGATGTGTGCAGCTGCAGCCTGCAGAGGCCTGTCATTAGCCGTGGCCCTATTTGATGTGCAGCTCGCAGGTTGCAAATAAAGCTCCGCTGTCTGTTTCCCACATGTTTATTTCCAGTTCTGTCTTTAAATGTGCTCAAAGGGTTTGCATAAAGTCAGCTCTGACATCTGATCCTTCTGTTTGTTCCACTACAAATGAGCAGGTCATGTTTCCATGAGAGCTGCAGGACTGACCAAATATCAGTTATTGGGGAAAAAAACCTTAAACGTAAAGTTCTTTTTGCAGCCAGCTCAGAGTTTGTTCCATTTGCATGAGGGTGTAACTCCAGGAAAAGAAGCTTAATGTACTTACATGAAAATTGCAAATGGAAGCCTAAAATGAGAGGGAAGTCTGTGGTTTAAAAACTGCAAGCAGAGGATTATTCTACCAGACATTAAACTCATTCACATGCCTGAAGGGTTGAGTTTCAGAAAAATCTGGTTTTGTCTCCTCGTTTGTTGTAGTGGTATTTCTTTTTTACTCAGATACTTTTGCTTGTATCTACGAGCACCAACATTCTGTTAGGGTGGTGTGCTCAGGAATTAGAAAAGAAGATAGAATGTGCAACACAAAGGCAAAACAGATATTACTTTGACATTTACTGTAAATTAAGTAAATAATTTGTGTTGATTATATTTTTATTTATTTATTTTATTTAGATTCTTTATTCATTTCAAATTCAAAATTTAAAAGAACACAAAAAAACTATTTACAATTCCACGTAAATAAAAAATTTAAACATTACATGAAATGAAAGGAAGCAGAAGAAGATAAAATCTTATTATGTCTGCCCTTTTTTTAACAAAATTAATTCAAACAATCAATTCAAACAACAATAATCAAAACAAAAAATTACACAATAAATAACTCATCCACATATTTTACCATTCATAAAATTTGAAACAACCAATTTATACATATTTTTCCAGAAACCTAAATTTATTCATTTTTTTAAACAAAGTCATTGTTTTTGCAACTTTTATATCGTTTTCTAAACCATTCCATAGACCTATTCCATAAATTAAAGTAGACCTACTCTTTAAACTAGTACTATGTTTTGGCTTAACAAAAATATCAGTACCCTTAAGATTGTATGTGCTCTGTCGTTTTACAAAAAGCGTTTGGATATTTGAGGGTAATGTGAAGTTTTGCGCCTTATACAATATTAAGAGAATATATTGTAGTCAACCAGATCATAAAATTTCAGTAATTTACATTTTCTAAACAATACATTTGATGGATGGTAATAATGCTTTCTGTGCTACATGTTTCAGCAGTTGATGCTACTATCAATCTACAGTCATCCTATTCAGAAACCTTTATTATAGCGGAAACTGGATGTTAGTACTAAAGCAACATTCTTAGCAACCATGTTGAAATATAGTTAAAGAAGTAACCTGCTGTAGCTGCCTTCAGCTACTCTCATTGGGACTCCATCAAGCTCTGTGGCTGAACTCTGCATCCCTCCTGTGGTGGACTTGGACTGAACCACACAAACAGGTGGGTCTGGTTACTACAGTATACAGTACTTGAGCTGGTGCATAAACATATCTTCTTCATCTGAACCGATAATAAATAACTTGATAAAATGGACAACATAATAACCACCTTCTAAACAAAATTCCAAAGTGAGTGAACTACTTTTCAAATTAGTTAAATTGTCTAAAATCCAGCTCAAGTACCGTAAGTAACAAATCAACCTTTTGCTCAAAGATGTTCCACTGGCCTTAGATAAGCATGAATCATTGCTCTACATTAAGTCATAGAAAGTTCAATTATCGCTTTAGGTTGACACAATGGCACAGTTACTGCCTCCCAGTGAGAAGGTCGCAGGTTTGAATCTCGGCTCGGGGCCTGAATGTTCTCTCTGTGCATGTGTGGGTTTTCTCCTGGTACTCCAGTTTCCTCCCACAGACCAAAAACATGCATGTTAGGCTGATTGGTAAATTGTCCCTAGGTGTGAGTGAGAGAGTGAATGGTTGTTTGTCTCTATGTGTCCCTGTGATGGACTGGAGACCTGTCCATGGTGTCCCCCGCCTCTCTCACAGTGACTGCTGGACATGGGCACCAGTGACCCCTGTGACCCCAAAAAGGAAAGCGGGTAAAGATAATGGATGGATGGATGATCTTTTTTATCTTGTTTGGTTAAATCATCACTTTCAGTAATTACTTCTCCAGAATATCATTCTCCAAAGTTTTATTCTTAATTGCTTTGTGTCAATTTTATTAACTTTTGTTGATTCTGTTTCAATTCTGTTTTGTATATTAATTTTTTTATTTATTTTGGCGGCTCCCTTCTTCAAGGGTCGCCGCAGTGAGCGAACTTGCATGAAGATTTGGCAACTAAATTTGTTTTCATGCCGCAATGCAGCCACCAACCACTGAGCTACCACAGCCCTCTGTGTGGAGCAGAGGGCTGTCATCTGAGCAGATTACAGTATTCAGAATGCAATTTATTTATGTAATATATTTTAAAAGACACATTTTGTCTCACACTTTAACAAGAGTTAAGTGTGGTAAAAGCTGCAACATTTTTAATTCCTCATCTTCACCTGTTACATACCATACTCTGCATAAAGTATGTTTCGTTCAGCTGCTCCCTTCTTCAGGTGTCACCACAGCAATTTGAATGAAAGATTTGGCAATTTGCCCTACCTGACGCAACCTGGTCTCAAACCTGCAGCTTCAGGATTACAAGACAGTGTCCACCAAGCTACTGCAGCCTCTTACACCGCATCTGTCAAAATGGTGGCCACCTGGTAAATAACAATAACCATGTCAAAAATAATCCATTACTTTTGAAGCAATGACTTATGGGAGTTTTAAACTGTTAGAGTTCAATCTTTCTATCTTCTTGTAGCAGTTAGCTGTGCAGCAATTAATGCTCGCTCACACAAACAGGAACAAGTTAAAATTGAGGTTCTCCTGCGTTAATTTTCTTTCTGTCCACCTCAAAAACAGTACGTCGGCTTGTAATGATTAGCATCCCCCATTTATGAAAAAACGCTTGTGAGAAGATATTGTTTATTTAAAGAGATGGTCTGGTTAGTTTTGAAGTGATGTTCTGATAAATAGTATATTTATCAGCCATGAATATGAAAGTCTTATAGAGAACAAAATAATGAAGTTCACACGAGTTACGCTGATGGTTGGTCACACTTTTTAATAATGTTTATATGCAAATAAAGTAACTTCCACTCAAAAAATATCACATTGTTGTGATAGAAACCTGAAACCTTACTAAAATGCACTTTGGCATGACATTGTTTATTTAGCTGGTCCCTGTTTAATCAGCTGAACACCTTCCAAACTACTTAAATGTCAATGTCTTGCGGCTGTTGAATGTATCAGCCTGCCTGCATCTTGTCCGTTGAAAGGTTTACTGAACAGTCCTGTTAGCAGCCTCAGGACATGAACATTTACTTAGTAACACTGATATATTTAATCTTTAACTCAAGAAAGTATGCTGCAGCTCCATCAGGCTCTAATTTCCATGTAAACTGTGTGGTCTATGATGTAAACATGTCAACTTTATTATTGGGTGACTGTCTTGGTTAACTTTTCAGCTTATGACCTACAAAATAAAAGTTGCAGAGGCTGGTGACCCTGTCTAATTGCTGGCTAAAACATACAAACAAGCCATTTAAATAACAAGTCCCTGAGCCTCTTGCTAACACATAATTAAACACACACGTCTTCCAGTTCCAGTGAGAAATGTCACTATACAGTAATATACATCTCAGGCATGTTGACTGTGTTGGAGATGAGGTGAGTTGAGAGAATCTGATGAGAGAAAATTGTTACAACAGTGACCCCACATGTCTGGATGAAACATTCATTTTTAAACTAATCATTTTCTTGAAAAACAAAAAAGGCATAAAAACATTTAACTGACAGTCAGGATGGGAGCTGGTCAAAACGCTTTATTGGTAAAGGCCCACGTTTCCAAAAAGTACATTTTAAATACCGGTACACACAAATTTTTTTATTTGTTAATCATTTGACAAATATCCTAGACAAATATTTCTTGCTTAGGGGCTTGCTAAAAACAAGTTCCTCCCCCCTCTCTCTACAGTATTACAATAATACTACAGTATTAATATTTTGCCTCAAGTCCAAAAACAACAATAGATTTTTGTTCTTCTTAGAAGATGGACACATCATTTTTTTTGCCCATTTAAAAAAGGTAACACATTTAAAAAAAATAGTGTTCATACTGTATTCCCACAATCTGAGTGGAGTTTTATCCATGTACCGGTAATTAAAATATGTACCTTTACAAAACTCAGTTTTATTGTGACGTGTTTCATTTGTGACACCAGAGGTCTCTGCCTGCTTGCTCTTTGAGCTGATTTACTAGAACATAGCTGAATAATATTGATTGTTGAACTGTGCACTCTGATCAGTGGACTTTGCTGCAGCCAAATCCTTGTGACATAAATAACCAAGGATGAATTAAACTAACATTATACTTTGTTTCCTATCATTTACATCTATTAAAACGGCTTCAGGACTTGTGTAACATTGGTGAGCCATTAGAAGCATCTCTCTGTTACTTCCTACAGATACTTCATGGCAGCTTGTATTTCACATAATGCTGTTTAAAACCCCACTCAGTCACAGTGTGGATCAGCTTTGTTCTTTTGCACTTACCCACTGTGAGCAATAAGCAAGGCTTTTACTATAAAAGGAGAAAGCAATGATGAGTTATGTTGAATGTGACGTATGCACAACCACATCCTGCTCTGCAGGGAGATGTGTTAGCAATAAATGCACAACAGACAATACTAAATGTTATATATAAAGGGCCCATGATCTTTATTGATAATATGGTTCCTCGTTGGAGGTAATTTGCCCACTGCTGTCTTGATTTAACTACCATAGCTGCATGTGGAAGAGCGGTTTGGCTTTCATTGCTGTGCTTCCTGTTAGTTGTGCACAACTAGTTCAGCAAAACTGTTGCACAATGTGGTTCTTGCTAAAACTGCATTACCTTTGGACGTTCCACCATGGTTTGAGGAAGACAGCTGCAACTTCCACTTGCAAAAAATAGAAGTGGCCGAAAACCCTTTTTCGGTTCATGCATTCTCTTTCCGAGTGTAAAGCACAGTTTGCTGAAGTTAAAGGGGTGGTTCAGAACGTATACAGTGGGGTTCTGTGAAAAGGTAATGGACACAATATATTTGCAGGTAGCTCTTTGAACAGCTGCAGTTTAGTTCTCACCAGATTGTTGAGCTGTAGCAGCTCAACAGAGCAGGTGCAGTACCAAATTGTCTGGCTGCCATCTTACAAAAACTACAATTTTAAACATTTCAAAGCAGTTCATGTTAACACTGTCTTATAAACCGTCACACCATCATTAAGTTCCTATTACATGGTTAATTTGGCAGAAATATTATGACAAACCTGCCAGAAAGGCATCCCGAAACACTAGCTTCTGCCCATTACCATGACAATCTGAGCAAACAACCAATTAAAAGGGGAAAATGATAATCATTTAAAGATTCATAAATCTTTGCTTGAACCATTTTTTTAAATAATTTGAATTGTTTTAAGACAGTAGCAATCTACTTTGGTCTGTAACTTGTTTAGATTAGCTGTTAGCTCGCCAGTCCAGACGTCAGTTGTTCATCTTTCCACAGGAGCCCACTTCAAAAGATCAAAACATTTGCTTTAATTTTAAGACAAAAGCCCAATTCAGTAACTGCAAGTGATACTGACTGTGTGCTTTCCTGCATGAACATGGAAATGAAACACACATTTAAAAAAAGAACCACACGTCACCCGGTTGTGAACACAAAGACATTTGAACTGTCTTTGTCACTTTAAAATCGTAATTCTACATTTTTATCTCCGTATGATCCAACAGAGACTTTTGTATAGATGATCTTAGATGCAGGTGCTCTTCCTGCCATGCTTTACAAAACGAACATTGACTCGGTGCTGCTAATTATTGCTGAACCCAGAGGAACTAGATAGGCACACCTCAGGGTATTCAGGTTTTCACACTTTTAGATAAGATGAATGTGATGTGTTTAAATGCCGAGTTTAGCCTCAGCTGGACGCCTCCCGTTCTCCTCTTTTTAATAATGCAGCAGCAGTTGTGCTGAAGCTGCTGGCGGAGGGTTTAATGAGGAAGCATTAGAGCTCCCAAGAGGGTAAACGTGTGGTTAATTATCATTCGCTGCCTGGAAGGAGACATGAAATATTAGGTTTGTCAGAGCTGTGCTTCAGATTTTCTGTGTTAAAGGCTGAGAATAAGTTTTGCCAGCATCAATAATGTTGACTTTTTGACACTTTAATGATTATATTTGCGTCTTTGTTAAAATTCTCTACTGGCAGAGGGCTAGCACACATCATTACACATTGTGCTGTACCTAACATTTTGAGTTCTCTATTCCTCTAAAAGGGAAGTTCTCCTGTATACTTCCTGTATGACATTGTCTAAATCAGATCCCACCACTGTTAACATCACATAAACATGTTTTAACTTACTGTCTCTGAATTAATAATGTTCATATCTTAGTTAGTGAATGTAATATTGAGCTAAAATGTGGCATGATACAAGCTGACAGTCATTTACATGTAATGTCTATACCAAACTCTATTATTATTATTATTATTATTATTATTATTATTATTATTATTAGACATTTATTTATACAGGTTAGTTCCCATCGAGCCTGAAAGACTCATTTACCAGAAAGACCTGTTACAAACAACACACAGGCAGATGAGAAAAAGAGAACATGAGGGTGGAGGAAGCCAAAAAAATCATGTCTCACCCCATGTCCTGGCCTGGAAACAGTATAAAAGATACAAAAAAAAAAAAGACCTCGCAACATAAAACAGCAACATACAATGACATCATAATACATTTACTGTATGCAAAGAGGTCAACAAAGGTGGTGAGTTATTCATAGACACTCTGTTCCAAAGTTCTGATAAGATAGTACAGTGTCTATCAGCACCATGGTTCTGATAAGGCCACAGATGTCCTTGGTGGAGGTGGGGTGGGGGTGGTGCAGGCAGAAGCTTCTAGTTTATGTATCTTCCAGGAGCAATTTGCGATAAGTTGGCCTGTCTAAGGCCAGCGGGGAGTCCAAATTCAGATAACCAACAGTTTGGGCCGCCAGACTCTGTTTTCTGTCTGCCTTCAAGATCTGCTGGTACACTCAATGTTGAATCCAAATAGCCAGGTTTGTGAACATTCTGCCTGGTCCATGCTCGATTAGCGTTCTCCAAGATTGACACCTTCATGCTAGTGAGTTCCAGGGGCCGCAAGTGGCCTGTGATTCTCAAAAATCACGTCCAGCTTGCGGTTGAGCTCATTAAGTGCCGTATGTGAGTGTGAGAGCTCAAGGCATGACTTAATCCTTCACATAAGGTTGGCAGCTTTACCATGGCTAGAACTGCTGCCAATTTCTTCCTAATTTGTTGACATCCAAGGCATCCACTGATTCCAAAAAGCAGAAACCCTGTTATCATAATCCAATTATGTACACATCTTCTACGTCCTCCACAGACAGCAAAGATAAGCACATCATCTTCCACTCCCCCCAGGAATCAATGTCATACCCAGCTGCGAGGGTCCGTTCAGGGCATGAGGGCTCTCTAGCACCCTGTCGTCTGGTGGAATTTTTTTATCAGTTGCGTTGAGGGACCAGCTGACCAAATCCATAATCATTTTCGATTCATAAGATGTGTAAAGAGAGGCTCTAAAGTTGACAGGACAAGAGAGCAAAAAAGCAGGAGGGAGGGAGAGAGCAACCATTTTCATCCAGAACGAAATGGTCAGGTGAGATAGATCAGTACTGCATGAGATTCTGCATTTATTTTTGATGAAAACGGCTAAAACTCTGTCATTTCTGAACATGGGATGATCTGGCATGAAGAGTGACAGGTGAAATTAGAATTGAATTTGTGCCCCAAAAAAATCCAATTTGACCCAGTCCCAGCCCAGAGCTATCATTTTCAAACCCCACCTGACCCACCGAACTGTCATTACAGTTCCGAACCCAAACCCCCCACCCCCACATTTTTAATTAAGCTTTGACTGCTTATAATTATTAACGGTCGGTGGACGCGCGGACCGCGGTAAAGTTAGTTTTACGTTGGACGTTGGACATTCTAGCTCCGTGGCTTCAGCGGTGTCTTCCTCTTTTTCAAGTTAGGCTGACCGAAATCAGACTGCCTGCATCGGATCGAACGAGAGGAAGACACCGCTGAAGCCACGGAGCTCGAATGTCCATCGTTCAATGTAAAACTAACTTCACCGCGGTGACCTTCGGCTGAATGAAAGGGGCAGAAGATCATAGCTGAGGTAGCCTGGCCCTCGCCTTCCTGCACAGCTCCGCTCAATTCTCATTTCCCTTCACTGCACAGTCTGGGACTTCCCCCATCCACAAGGATTTCTCCGGTAGATTTTTGTTCGGACCAATCAGAGAACAGAAGGCGGAGTTTTGAACGACGTCGACTGACGTCGTCATTCAAAATGGCTGCCGCCACGAAGGAATTTTCAATAAAACAAGGTAAAAAACTATTATTTCTCTGCTGAGAAAAATATATTTCTTAGCTGACGTTATATCAGAAGTGTTCCTGAGCAATCAGAGAGCAGAAGGCGGAGTTTTGAACGATGTCGACTGACGTCGTCATTCAAAATGGCTGCCGCCACGAAGGAATTTTCAATAAAACAAGGTAAAAAACTATTATTTCTCTGCTGATAAAAAATATATTTCTTAGCTGACGTTATATCAGAAGTGTTCCTGAGCTTAACAGTTCCTAAATCAATTCACGAAATGGTCAAATCTGCTGGATTTAAATAGTTTCGGTTTGACATTTTCCAAACAGCCTCGGGTGCGCTACGAAAATAAATGATAAAAAATCGAATTTTATCTCAAATGTTTCATCCAGGCCAACAGTCAGTAAATTAGAGCCATATAATTACACACTGGTAGCATAAAAAATATCCACCGAGTGGTTTCTGAGCTATTTATCTGAATAGCCTGGACCTCGCCAGGCTAAACTAACAAAACTCCGCCTTCTGTTCTCTGATTGGTCCATTCAAAAATCTCCAGGAGAAATCGTTTCTCTATGGAGAAAGTCCAGACCCTAGTCTGAAGCGAAGTGAAGGACAGGGTGTGGTTTTAACCAGGCTATAGCTGAGGGGGTGTTTGTCCTTTTATGGCCGTCAAAGAGCATTAAAACCCTGTTTCTGCCTGCATTCTGATTTATTTAGACACAGACCACTCTGACATGTCTGCTTTGGGATCTCACCTGTTTGGGTCGTCGGCCGCACACGACCGCTGAGTGCAGCAGCTGAATGAATGTCCATATGGGCGATGGATCGCTGCCTGGCAGTATAGACCCATCTGAAGCTTAACTGAACTTTATTTTACCTCTTTCAGGCCGCTCAGTTCACAGTAGCCCCTTTCATAAGTCAAACTCGCGCTATTCCCGCATAGACCAGTCCGGCTTTAACCCTCCCTGGGTCATTCATAAGACCACAGTTGAAGGCGGGCAGGTCCAGCTCAAATAAACGTGTTCAGAAATGAAGCCGGAGCGCGGCTCCAAAAGAGGTGTGGAGCAGAGCTGAACTGGTCCGCGACGTATTTATTGTGGGACAGACGTCAGACGTGTACAAGATGTCGTGTCATTTTTAATATTTCCTCAGTAATAAATGTACAGCTGGCTGCACGTCAGCGCGCGCGCACAGACAGCAGCACCACCTCCGCTGCTCAGAGAGAGGGAAAAAAAAAAGCGAAACATTTTTAATATTCCCTTGTTAATAAATCTGCCTGTTGATTAATCCTGCGGTCGCACACTGATGTCATCTGTATTCTGAGCGCGGATCCGCGTCTTGCATTCACAAGTGGGTCTGCCCGGCTCGGATGCGCCCCTGACACTACGTCTAGTGGCGGCTCAGCGGCGCAGCAGAGGCGAGTAAAATTAACTCGCCTATCCGCCTTTGTGTTTTTTCTGAATGCTCGTTGGAGGCTTGAACACGCATCAAACACGGACTGAGCTGTCTTATGAAAGGGGCTAGTGAAATGGACACGTGCAGGTGGTGAAAGTATGGCAAGCCATGTCATCATATAATTGGATGGTATGGCAAGCCATGTCGTCATATAATTGCATTGCAGCTCATCCGTTGATGCAATCAAAAGCCAGACACACCCTACCCATCCAGCACATTATCATGGCTCGCCCAGCCCTGAATTTGGGTCAGGCTGGGCTTCAGGCCCAGGTTTGAAATGACAGTGAAATATGCTTTCATTGAAAAAAAAATAATAATAATTCCGGATTTATTTACAGTGTTTTCCTTATGCAATGCCTAAAAGGAAATTTTACAGATTTTATTTTCTGCAGTACATTTTATACTGAATCCACAGCTGAAGTCGTGTGTCAAGGAAGAGTGGATTTACTCCCCAAAGTTGCCGTTAAAAAAGCTAACGTGATTCAGTTTACTGTTCATGCCGGAGGATCAGAGTTTACAGCTGCCTTTTTGTTGCTTTTCCTGCCCAGGTTTGTGTAGTGGACCTACTGTGTGAGGTGAATGACACAAGTGGAACTCCATAAGAGGAGACCAGTGCAGTGATCTGGTAAAGTGTGTGCCTAACAGGATCAGACATGCTGCCAGATCACTTCCACTGGTTTAAAAATGTCTGATCTGTTATTACACATTGTGCTGTCACCTGCAGTTCTAGATTACAGTGAGAATAATTTGTGAGCTATAAAAAAGGGATAATAAAGGCCTAGTATTCCTTGAAGGAACGCACTTCACCTGCTGCCTATCGTGTCAGAGTTTTTCACCAAGATTGTGATGCTAAAACAATTAGAGATGACTGTGGGAAGTCATGCCTACAGTATGTTAACAACCCAAAACCTGTTAAATTGACTAAATTATAGCCATTTTTGTGTGGGTTAATATCAGCTAGCTGTGATGGCCATCTTGATCTAAACTGACTCTAAAGCTAACCACTTATTGAAAGTTTCATTAAAATCCACTTGGTGGTTCATGAAATATTTTGCTAACAGACAAAGCTGACTCCAAATATTTAAATGCAAAATTGTGAACAAAGATTTTATGCAATCTAAATATGTGCTGTGGATCAGTCTCGGCTACTATCACAACATTTTGAGTGGCATTTTTTGTAAAATTGGTTAATTTATAGCCATGTTTGTGTTTTTCAAGGTCAGTTTCTGTGGCAGCCATTTTGAACCCAAAAGGGAATCAGTTGTAGATGTACAAACTGATTATTTTTCACAAGTTTATCCAACTTTCACCCAGTAGTAACAAACTAATAGACATTGACAAAACATGTTTCCCTTTGCCTTCTGGCTGTGGGCGATAATAATAAACACCCAGCAGCTATATTTAAATTTTTAACCACTTATTATAGTTTGCTTGTATGATACAAAATACGTTTTTGGTGCATGTAACGATTGATGCAGACCAGAGTGAGGTTTGTACATTACAACTCTATGTTCCTGTGCAGAGATGCATCAAGTGAAAACACACCACAACAAAGGGAACAGAGAAAATGTCATGAATAGCAGAAGTTATAATGCGGAAACTGCTCCATCTTAACGCTCATTGCCTCATTTTATGCCACGCACACACAAGCACACACTATTTTACATGGACCTACAGGAGATGAAAAAAAAAAAAATCAGAATGTCATAGCTTTGGCTGTTTCAAAACCATGTCAAACGTGTCCAGCCCATACTGTTAAATTGAGAGCTTGTGTGTGGAAATGCAGTCAAAGCTGCCGGCATTTATGCTGGATCAACAGGTAAAACCCTGCATTTGGGCAACATTTTCAACCCTTAGTTGAGAAATGTTTAAAATGTTAATAAATAAAATACATATAAACTTTATTGTCATTCAAAATTGTACAGTGCAACATTCAAAATTGAATGAAACTACATACATTTCATTTTATATGAGTACTATTGCATAAAGAAATTCCACAATCGATTATCTTTAATAATAAGCCTGCATTTTTTTGACAGAACTATCAATGTTCAGGTATTTCAATATGCAGAC
>JBBPBX010000422.1:26380-98139 GCA_038048925.1 Garcialebias charrua | reverse complement strand
AAAGTCATGAAAAATACATTTTTAGCTTCATTAAACAATGCACGTTACTACACTAAAGCTTAAAGGAGACCACAGATATGTTTTTAAAATTTTTATGGTATTTCTTTGGGGTTACCAGACACTGTTCATTCAATTTAATACACAAAATAATTCTTAGATAATCAATTATACCCTTTTTAATTCTGCCATTTTTAACTTTCGTTTTGAACGACCGGTTTATGATAATGAGATCTCGTGGCACGCCCTTCAAAGATCTGCTTACATTAACTCCGCCCTCCAAAGGCAGACGAGGAAGTCAACTCACGTTACTGCCACAGAGTCGAGCTGAGCTGAATTGGACCGCAACAGATCACAGTGTACAAGTTGTCGTGTCATTTTTTATTCTTCCTGTCATGTCCAACTCCCTCTCTCCCTCACTCTCACCGTGCGCGCGAGCTGGAGGGAGCGAGCAGTCACTGGCGGACACACATACACACACACACACACACACACACACACACACACACACACACACACTCACAGCGGTGCTGTCTTTTTATCTGAAAACTATCAATTTTAAATCTGCTTAGTGCTCCATTATCTGCGCCAGGAGGGTCAGAGAGGGTCAGCCTTTTGTTTCTCCGAAACAAAAGGCTTTAAAAAAAAAAGGTGGAAAAAAGAGATGCAATGGACAGGACACGAACTCTGGTCTCCCGGTTGGCAGTCCAGTGCACTAACCACTCAACCAAACTGGCAGTTGTGCAAGACCAGTCCTTCATCATATAAGAAGTGTAATTCTTCTTCGGTAATGTCGCCGGGACATTGCCATTAAAAATAAAATTAAGCCACGCATCTCTGCTCTCTGAGACTGGAAGAGTGTGTATCGACACATGTTGTGTAATGCAGCCAACAACGCAACATTTAACTTTAGGAGCCATTCTGCTGAGATGAACTCTTCTTCTTCTTCTCCATTTCATTTATGGCGGATCGCAAACAACTGTTAGGTGCATACCGCCACCTAGTGTGCAGGCTGAGATGAACTCAGGAACCGCGTGGGTGGAGCATCACCAGGGGTTGCTAGGTGACGGGGGCGGGACAAAGGTTGGGATGGGTTGTGGCTGTGGGTTGTGGCTGCGGTTTGTGACGTAACAAACCGCAGGAAGTGCAATCGGCCCGTTTCTATCTAAGATAAATAAATATACTTATAGTAAATAAACCACTGGGTGCATTTTTTTGGCCTTAGGACTGTTTTTTTATGAAGTAAATACCCAAAGTTGAGTAAAAAAACATTAAAAAGTGAATTTTGAATCTGTGGTCCCCTTATTGCACATAAATGACATTTCCAATGTACTTTTTTAATCACTTTTTTTTTACAACATAAAACATAACATGGCCAATATAATTCAGCATTAGTTTAGTCTTGAAAGCGTTTATAGCTTTGAAAGTTGTTGGGAAAATATGAAACGACATGAATCTATTTTTGTTGATGTGATACAGTACTTTTGAAATCTACTGACCTTTTATTTTGGAAACACGTGGGAAATACTATTTTAGCAAACAAGAACTGTTTCTGCACAACTCAAGGTTTTAGTCTAAAGCCTGTTCAAGTTGTAAGTCAAACAGCACATTTAATTTATCTGTGAAGTTTTGCTTCTGCACCGTAACACTGTAGCTTTTTAACCACATCCTGCTGCTCACCGTTGAAACTTCTGACCTTCACCAAATTCTCAAATGAGTTACTTGACAGTGACATTAAAAATTGTGACGTGAAAGAGACTCTACAGTCAGGGCGTGGTATCTCCTTCTCATTTACAATGATGTAAAGCCTAATGTCTGTGAATTCAGATGTTGCTCTGGTGAAAAATCCAAATCAAAGGCTGTGAAATATGATAAAAATTAATTCCTTGAACGCATTACAGTACCTTGGAGAAATACTAATATTTTTGCAGTCGGTGTACCTGTAATCATTGGTTGAAAAACATATTTTGAGTTGCACAGACATCTCAGTGTTAAAGAACGATGTTGACAGATGTCGAGATTTAAGGATTTGTCAGCCATTTTTGTGTGTCTCCAGGTTGCAAACAATTCCCTGACCAAATAAATGTATACTGTATGTGGTAAACAACGCGTGAGACAAACATCTACCCAGCTTTCTGTCTGCCCTTTTACACAAAAAGGCTCCCACGCCCCGTGATTACTGCTGCTAAACTTCTGTCCTCACCTCTAAATGCAGACTATAAAGTCTCACTTCCCACACACTCCTCTCACTTCCTGTTCCGGATGTCTTGACGACAACCTGAGCACAAACACCGTTATCATGCCATCTCAAAGCCTCACGTTGCTCTGAGAGTTCTGCCTGTGTGTTGGCGTCTTTAAACAACCCCACAATGTTACAGCTGCTCATGCAAATGCACTTATAGTAACTTTTACATGCAAAATGTTGTCATTCTATCACATGGTGTAATAGTCCTGTCAGAACTGCCCCAGACTGCAGTGAAGTCTTAGCTGCTGCTATATTTGTTTGCAAATAACCATTAATAAAACTATGTGAATACCCAAGTCATGCAAAATTCACAGAGATGTAAAGGTTTCTAAAAATAGTGTTTGTATTACACGCTACACAACTTTAAGTCTGAAGTTGTTTGGTCAAGCAACTATTGTTTCTCCAAAGCAACTATTGTTTCTCCAAAGCAACTATTGTTTCTCCAAAGAGCAATTTGCAACTGAATTAACTTTCAACAGAATCCTGCTGTAAAATATCTGAACTGTTTCTTTAAAGTTAACTTCAAAAGCATTACAGTATTTTCTGCCTGATAAGTCGCACCTTTCTATAACAAGCTTTGTCCAATTACAGTATTGGCAAAAAATTGGAAAAATCCATAAACAAGTCGCACCTCTCTATAAGTCGCATCTATTATGTGTCACCGCGATGCGTCAGCGCGTCATTTGCCCTGCTGAAAATGGCGGCCACAGAAGCATGCACGGAAGGACTTTACAAGATTAACACTTAAAAACAATTATTTGTCTGCTGAAAATTATAGCAAAGATGTGTCTTAGCTTAACCGTTCCTTAATAAATTCACGTAATGGTCAAATCTGCTGGATTTAAATTGTTTCGCTTTGACGTCTTCCAAACGGTCGCGCGCGCTGCGAAAATAAATTATAAATAAATCGAATTTTAGCTCAAACAACTCCAACAGTTAATAGTTTGTAAATGACCACCAAATAATTAGTTTCTGTAAGTTTAAAGAAAATCTGCCTTGTGGTTTATGAGCTATTTGCTAAAAAAAAAAGTACCCGGAAAAACAACGAAGCTTACCGCGACACATTTACGTTTATAAAACATCAAATTTGATCTCAAACAACTCCAACAGCTAACAGTTTGTAAATGAACACCAAGTAATTACTTTCTGTAAGATTAAAGAAAATCTGCCGTGTGCTTTATGAGCTATTTACTGCATCATTTTTGGCCAAAATGAAAAACGGTCATATCTGAGATAAACATTGTTCTAAAAATATGGGAAAAAATCCATAAACAAGTCTCACCTCTCTATAAGTCGCAGGGCATGCAAATTAGGCAAAAAGGTGTGACTTATAGACCGGAAAATACGGTTTATCTTTATGTATTTTAGACATACTGCTTTATTTATAATCAGTGATTGTGGAGTGTGTATAAATCTATGCAGCAACTTTTGTAAGGGTTAGACAAATTTGGTGGGGCCGAGATGGGGCACAGGTAGGACAGCCGAATTGGGACCAGAAAGTCGCAAGATCAACTCCCCACCATGCCAACGTATTGTGGTGCCATTGAGCAAAACACCCAATCCCCAATTGCTCCCTGGGCGCCTAGCTGCCCACTGCTCCACCTGGGTGTATCTCACGTGTGATGGGTTAAATACAGATACTGTAATGTCATCATTGTGTGTTTCCATACAACGATGACAACATATAGCACTTTATTATTTTAATTCTGGTGTGAAATGTTTTAAAATGTTGAGTTGGATTTGTTTGAAAATTTTACAGTCAAGACTTCATCATTTCCCAAAGCACGTACTGTATTAATGATGGAATATTAGCTTTGTCACCTTCTTCCTTTTCACTGCATTTGGTTTTACATGTTTTTTTTAACATTTATTGTCCTGTTACCAAATACAGTACTCCATGATGATCTTTAGGAAGGAATAAACTACTCACACTAGGACTAAGCCCATCCATTTGCAACTGAGTCCTTAAGGACTCAGTTGAGGATCCACAACTTCTCCTCCTCCACCATAACCTTCAGCACCAACTCCCCTCAGGGCTGTGTGTTGAGCCCTCTCCTGTTCACTTTGCTCACATATGATTCTGCAGCTACCCATCCAGGTTGTCACATTGTAAAGTTTGCAGATGATACAGTGGTGGTGGGATGCATCACAAACAATGATGAGTCCAGCTACAGGCAGGAGGTGGAACACCTGGAGAGCTGGTGCAAGAAGAACAACCTGCACATCAATGTGAAAAAGACGAAGGAGATGGTTGTGAACTTCAGACAGAGCAAATATATCCACACCCCTCTGAAGATAGGAGGATCTGCAGTGGAAGTGGTCTCCAGCTACAAGTACTTGGGTGTACACATGAATGACAACCTCAGCTGGAGCAACAACACCACCAGCCTGATCAAGAAAGGTCATCAGAGACTCTACTTCCTCAGACGGCTGAGACGAGCTGGTCTGAGAAGCTCAGTCCTCACCTCCTTCTACAGGTGTGCAGTGGAGAGCATCCTGTGCTCCAGCATCAACGTGTGGCATGGAGGCTGCACAGCTGCAGAAAGAAAAGCTCTACAGAGAGTGGTGAAGGCTGCACAGAAGTCTGTTGGAGTCAGTCTCCCCACCATCACAGACATTTACACCTCCAGATGCAGGAAGAGGGCCACCTGCATCATGAAGGACCCCACTCACCCAGCACACACACTTTTTGCCCCACTCCCCTCAGGACGGAGGTTAAGGAGCATCAAATGTAGAACCACTAGACTGAGGAACAGCTTCTACCCTGAGGCTGTTAGACTCATGAATAAATAAATGATAAGAATAATCACTGCAAAATATCACATTATGTTGCTGCTGATCTGTTTTCTTGTTGCTGTGTTCATTCGTGCCCATCTCATACAGACTCATGTTCGTGCTGCTGTTTGTAATGATGTTTTTCTATTACATTGGTGCTTAGTGTATTTTTAGCTCATGTTTTTCTTAGTTCATATCTTAGATATTACTACTGCTCTTCTCTTACATTTTTTTTAATTGTTGAATGTAACTGGGACCCTGTGTACATAATCTCATTTCATCACATGTACCACATGCGGTGCAAATAACAATAAAGATTCTCTGACTCTGATCATCTCTTCGCGTTCCAAAATCAGCAATTCTTTTGGAAAGTTTTAGCTGTTTGTGCATTTTGTTAGACGACCCTTAATGATTCATATCAGTTTAAGCTGTTAGATTTACCTTACAAAACACTGATGAGGTGTTTACCCTTTTAACCAGGAAAAAAAAAAAAACTAGAGAGAAACCAGTCAAGCATCTCTTTATTTTCACTGAATACATTTATAACTTTATTTTTTATTAAAATTAACACAAATATTTCAATACCACTGCTATTTATTTATGGATTCCTCCCTTCGGCTGCAACTCCAGCTGTTGTGGGACTTTGTTGAGCCTTTGTGTTTGTGTGTTGGTCAGCTCACACCCTCGTCTTTTGTGTCTGTTCTTTCACTCACTTTTTTCCCACCATGGCATGAAAAAAAAGAGGACAAAGATGAATTGTGTGCACTTTGTCACAGAAGGAATAATGAAGACTTTTGTCCTGGACTTTGCTATTTTTAATTAATGGTGAAAATGAAAACCTGTTATTTACATGGGCAGGATTAATATGTAAAGCCACGTAAATAAGTTTTAAACCAACTTCATTTAAAACATTTATTTTAAATAGCACTTGCTTTAATAGTTCATTCTTTTAATGAAATCACAAAACATCCATTTAGTGCCGCTTCCATTCTTTTTACACGTTTAATACAAAAATTAGACGACAAGTGTCAAGAACTAAATTGTTGTATACAAATAAAAAGTACTTAGAGTTGAGTTTTATTTTGTTTGTGTTATTTAACAGGTACCTTCAAAAATTTTGATTTAATTAAAAGTCTGTAAACAAAAAATGTTGGGAAAAAATATATACACAGGGATGCTGATTTCTTGAATCATCACATATTGGTTTAATTAATGGAGTTAAAAAAATGCTTAAAATCTAATAAACCGGAGCAACAGATATAACTTGATGTTGAAGGTTCAATCATGTGAAAATGTCTTGTCATGCAAACAGAAGATAAACTGCAGGCTGAGCTTTCTGTTGTAAGGCTGAATTATAGAAAGCAGTAGACGATTTGAACCACGCTGCTGCTGTAGCTGTGATTGCATCACTTCCTCTTACATTTAAAAATAATGAACTGCAGGCCCCAACTCAGCCGTTGAGATATTTACACATTGGAGCACTCAAGCTGTTTACAGTACCAATGAGTTCCCTTTTTTTTTTAAAGCATACAATCCATACAACTCCCCACTCTCTCCCACACACAAAAAGGATGTCATTCGTTGAGCTGCATTCTCACAGCTTTTGTCACAAGACTGGCAGATGGCGTCTTGGTTTCTGGTGCCAAGTTCGGCACAATCAATGCTCGAGTGTTCAGTCATTTGCACATTCTTTCAATCAGGTCTCAACAAGCCTGACACTATATTCGTAGGAGAACTTGCCGACTCAACAGAATTGTCTTAACTGAATATATTAAAGGGCTTGGGGCGGGGGGAGAATTCATTTTTGCTCCAGATTTTCCAGACCAAATACTGCTGCAGTGTCTGTGAAAGTCTATAGTTTTAGCTAAAGGATATACTTTTATACGGATTGAAACTTAAATGTATGAAATGACGTAATGTGTATTGCATTAGTTATGAGTTGTCATTTTGTACTGTTCGAAGCAGATAAGATTCATTTTTTTATATTTTGTACGTTTGGGATAAAAAAAAAAAAAAAAAAGTATTCACAACTGTATATGCAATCATGTAGCTTAAGAAAATTTGTAAAAATAGTTTCATCAGTAGAAAAGTGTATAAAAGCATAATATCCTTCACAAAAAAAGCCACACATTGGTAGACTCCCCACACAGGTGCAGCTGGTTTTTCTGTACAGATACCGTTCTGTGAAACATTTTAGACTGAGCTTTTGCATCGGATGCAGTCGAGTGGAATTAGCCGGCATTTGTTTGTAGGGGAGGGACATTTTAGCATATTAACCTGATGCATGTTCAGTAAGCCAGGTGGAAAAAGTCCTCTTTTGCCTTCAAGACATTACCGGAGCTGCAGTAAGCGGATTCTAGTTGCAGCTCAAGATACTTTCTTTATTTTTTTTTTAAATTAAGGACTACAGGTTTCAACAAGCAACTTTACTTTATAGCATAACATGTATAGACTAAATACATCCTGCTGTAAACCATGCTACCTACATTTGATTAATCCAAAGACATTGGGCAAGCACCTTTAGGTGATGACATGTTGTAGACATCAATTCAGAACATTTTGTACGATTTTATTTTGCATATTTAAACATGTGCATTTCAGGTTGACAAAGATTTAGTGAGCATTCAGTAGCCGGCACAAAACAGAATCATAAAGTCCATTACATTTCCTGACATGCCAGCATAATGGCATACTGCAAACCTTACAGATGGCCAGATCCCACACGAGGCCATTTTTTACAGAAGACATCTCGTTGAGTTGAGGGAAGGAATTTGCAACCATTGCCACAATTTAAGTGCTACATCTTCAAATACACATGATGGATGAAGTTGGTAAAGCTTGTGGAATGTCAGTGCATGGGAAGGCCGGACTTCATGAGGACTCAGTAGTTTTCTCCTGTTCGATGGCTGCAGAAACAGGAAGAGAGAGTTAGTCACAGAAACTACAGAAGCATCAATAAAACTACAGAAGCATCAATAAGACACTTGTGTACATACTTTCTTTAGTCGGCAGCGTGTTCTTCTCATGAGTCTCAGTCTTCTTCAGTTTGGTTTTGTCGAAGGATTCGACCTCTTTCACGTCAGGTTTGTCAGACATAGTTGCAGATGTGCTGAGTAGACAAATTACAAAGCTGAAGTTAACCCCTACACACACCAGAGTAGCAATAACTCATTTCAAAATAGTTTCCAGCTGAACACTTAGAACAACAAAAGTTATATTGACAAGCATAATGGATTCAGATTAGGAAGCAATAAACAGACTGGCATCAATGAAAAACAAATGAGAAAGGATTTTAAAGCAGAGGCTGCAAAGACGACATTTCTAAAGCCAAACAAATTGACAAACTGCCCTCAGTACGTGACAATGGCATTTTACACACTTACAGCAGGTAAATTCATTACTATTACGCATGAAATTACAAATAAAATTAAATTAAAAAAACAGACTTAGTTTACTTACAATAAAAAAAGTTTAACTTACCAGAGGTTTCCTCAGAGAATTGACACAGACTGCTTGTCTCGAAGTCAAAGGAGCCGAGTAACACCAGGGGCGCGTTCATCCAATAAATACCCAGCTTTATGCTAATTAGTGTGACGTCACAGCTTGTGTATTCTCTGTGCGGAAGTGAAGTTAAAAAAAAATCGGATTTAAAAGTAGGCTAATGCAAAAAGAAACTTCGAACAGAACGTAGGCAAACCAAGTATATAAGAGAAGTATGTGCGTTTTATTTGATTAAAAATAACCTTAATTAGCCAGCCAAGCTGCAGCTGTGTGTCATTAGTGAAACGTCCATTATTTTTAGTTTTTAACAGAGTTACATAATTAACTGGACAACAGTAGACGTTTCCTCATGTAGATAATACCACCCTAACTATATAAGTTAGTAGTATATAATAGTATATAATACTTATTATAATAGTATATAATACATTTTAGAAGGAGATAAGGAAGCTTGGTTTTTGCTTGTCATGGCTTTACCTCTGCTGCCCTCTGGCGGCGCAGCACGGTGCTACAACAATAGAAGGATGCAGTGCAATCTGGAAGTTTAGGATGTTTCTGTCTCACCTGTTTTTATCATTTGACTTTATATTGGTAGTAAACTCCAGAAGTTAAGAGTTAGTTGTGTGTTCATATTTAACATGACTTGATTTATTTCCATAATGTAATATTTGTACAAACATCCTGCAAGTTTCTGTTTCATTTAGGTCAGTTCAAAATGACAAAATTGCATCTTTAATTGCATTTATGAAGAATCACACTTATTCCTATGAACGAGGCAAAACAAATTTCAAATTGAACTCAATTATTTATTAAAATTAACATTGCATACATAAATATACAAAGTTTGCAGAATGGTTTCCCTGATTATCTTTGTTTTTCACTTGCTGGTGAAGAACTTTGAGTAGGTCTTGTTGTACATAATTTGATTATCCACTCTCACAACATTCCTCAGGTTTTGCCAAAACCAGGGCTCGGCTGCTGCCGTTCTCGGCCACTCCACAACACTTTTCTCGCACAGCCTCTTCCTGAGGCACAGGAAGTGCGAATGCTGCAGGACAGGCTCCAGCATCAACAGCACAATCACATCTATGTTTTCATCCAGCAGTCTTTGGTGGGCCAGATACATCGCCAACTTGAAGACGCCGGTCTTAACATAGCCCCTTGTCAGGACAAACAAAGTCTTTCGACTGTATCGGATGCTCTGCATGAGGTTATCCACCAGAGGGACTCCCGGGGGCCAGTCCCTTTCCTCCAAACACAAAGGAAGATGCTTGTCACCTTCCTCTTCCAGTTTTACCCTCAAGTTCCTCATCACCCACTCAGAGACATGTGGATCTTTGGTGTCATAGGTTACAAAGACATCGTAAATAGTATTAGGTGAGTGCAAAGATTTATACCCCTTCAGCTTAGCATTCAGATAGTGTAAGACATAGGAGGCATCCCAGTAAAATAAATGAGTAACTGTTGCCACAAACATAAAGGCAACAATAAAGAAACTTGTCAGAATGTACATCTGGAAGGCCTGATCATCATTTACACACTGCGCGATGTCAAAGATTATCAGTGGTTTATCTCTGTCCTTTTGCGGTGTTTCACACGTCACTGCAGTCATCAGTCTGGGAATTAGGATTCTGTTTTTTTCAAGCCATACAATGAAGTCTAATGAATCACAAGTACACTGGAATGGGTTCTTCAACAGCCACAACGTCTTAAGGTTACTCTCCGGTCCCAGTTGGAAGGTCGTTTGATTAATGATGCTTAATTTATTGCGACTGAGGCAGAGCGTTTCGAGGCTTTTCAAGCCATTAAAGAAGCTGTTTTCCAAGTGGAAAATATAGTTGTGCGTTAGATCAAGTGAAGTCAAAGAGTGGCTGATTGTTGAGTTGTCCCCCGCCAAATAAGTCAAAAAGTTGTAGCTCAAATCTAAAATGCGAAGTTGGTGGAAATGTTTCAGCTTGCCCCATAAAAACTCTGTCAGTATGTTGTGGCTGATGCAAAGTTCAGTGAGGTTACGGGGCAAATGTTCATACATGTTGGCTTGAATCTTTTTAATGTAGTTGTGAGATACATCTAAAATTGTCAAATTGGTTAGGTAAGTGAAAATGTTCTTGTACGAGCCGTCGCTATGTTTCCAAAGCATTCCAAGATTGTTATGCGTGAACTGAAGTTCGGCGAGAGATTTGCTGTGCATCTGTTTAGTCGTTAACACGGAAATGGAGTTGTGACTCATATTCAGCACTCTCAGAACAGGCAGATTTTGGATGAAATTCAAATTAAGCGTTATCCCCATCGCTTTAAAGTAGTGCGGATTGTAACTGATGTCCAGAACTTCTAGTTTCTTCAGCTCTTTGAAGGCGTCGTTGTAGGCCAGATCGATCTTGTTGAAGGACAGGTCCAAGTATGTCAGATTAGGCAGCGCGGAAAACTCTGTGCCGTTGAGTGCCGCTGAAAATCCATTCCCTGACAGGTTGAGGCAGGCGACATCTCCATATCCCTCAAACTGCTTTGGAGAAATGAAGAACAGGTTGTTAGAGCTGAGGCTTAGAACTCGTCCTGACTCTAAGCACTCCTCCTTTACAAGTCCACGGGTTAACTCTAAAGTACCGGTAAACATTTCTGGGTTGAGTTTTATGAACGATGAAACAGAAAGGTCTGACCTCTGAGGGTATCCCCATAGGTTTGTTTTTGGAATGGGATACAGCCTGTTCTCTGCCAGATAAATCATATTCAAATTGTGGAACTTGCTGAACATATTGGCGTCCAAGTGAATGATAAAGTTAGTTCCTAAATTTAGCGCAGTCAGATTTTTAAGTTCGTATAGAGGTTCGAGTGTGTCTGGGCCAATATTCTGGAAGACCAACCCCTCCATATGCAAGGTTTTTAAAGACGTAAGCTTCGAAAAGTCCTTTGAAAGTCGCATGGTTGTGGGATACATCTTAGAAACGTAGTTGAAAGAAAAATCAATTATTTCAAGCTTTGGGAGGTGTCTTAAAAATCCAGCCTCTTCAGTAACTGATTTTAGCAAGAAGTTTTCTGAAAGGATCAAACTTTTAAGTTGATACAGGCTCTTAAACCAAGATGGATTGAGGTATTCCAGTGAGTTTCCTGCCAGATTAAGTAGTTCAAGACGGTTGAGATCTTCAAATGCTTCGGTGTCGATGTCAAGAGAACCAGAGCAAGGCACGCAAGGGTGTGGAGCATTTTCACATCTTGGACAATTCAGTTGTATTTTAAGGGTTTTTAATTGGCTTAATCCAGAAAAATCATCTTTAAATATGTGCTGTATTCTGTTATAAGTGAGATTCAGCATGTTTAAAGATCGGGGTAATCCTTTAGGAACATGGCTTAAGTTGTTGAAGGACAAGTCTAGATCTTGTAATTTGGTCAAGTCAGCAAAGCTGTTATCGGTAATCTCCATGGGTTTTCCACACAGATTTCCAAAGTAGCAGTTTTTGGAAAGCCACAGCTGGGTCAGGTTTGTTAGGCCAGCAAGGCTTCTGTTGCTCACAAATCTAATCTGGTTGTTGATTAGCTCGAGGATTTCCACACTGACAGGAATGGTGTGCGGGATCTCTTTCAGACACAGCCCACTCAGTTTCAGCTCCTGCAGTTTTGTTAGGTTTTTGAAATTTGCCTTAATTGTGACTTTCTTGTTCTTGTTGGCCCAACTGAGATCGAGGCAAGTCAAATTCAGCAGACCAGAAAAGTCATCAAGTTGGATCGTCTTTATGTAATTTTCTGATAAGTCAAGATCGGTAGCATTGGCAGTAATCCCATGAGGCACGGCGTCTAATCGACGACGTTTGCAGTCAAATAGGATCTTGGAGGAGTTCAAGGTTTTGACATCACAAGGGAACTTTGCGGACATCCAGAAGGGCATGCATGCAGCAGGTTGGACCTTTGGATGACACCATAGCCAGAAGAGGAGCAGATGAATCCAAGACTTAACAGTCTGTAAACAAATAACGGAGTAGGTCAAAAAAGGTAAATTTAAATGTATTATGTTAAAGTCAAAACTTAAAAACCAGTGAAACAATTTGATTGGTGCCCATTCAAACTTGCCAGCTTTGCTTGTTTTTCTGATATGTCTGGTTCTAGCTGGACGCTGAGTTCCTCATTTGTTTTCTGAAAATACAATGAGGAACTTGACCTGTTCTTGAAATTTGTGGTAAGATGACATTTTATGTCATCATGTTACATGTCTACATTATCATTTTGCACCTCTCAGTTGATTGTTACTCTCTGTTGTTGTTTATATCTTTCTGTTCATATCATGGCTTGCTTATTATTGGTTGTAATTTAGAATATTTTTGAAATGTTTCAACATCTCCTGCTAACCAGTTTATGCCTTGTTGCAATTTGTGGTGGATCTTTTGAGGGCACTAGTGATATATTTTCCTTGTTGGTATCATTTAGATCACATGTGTCAAACTCAAGGCCCGGGGGCCAAATGTGGCACTCATTGACATCTTATCTGGCCCCCAAGATGATATGTTGAACAAAAATACCTTCTTTTTTTTTTCAGTAATCTTTTATTATGTTGTCAAAAGTGCAACACAAAACATCAAATGAGACCAATCGAACTCTTTTTTTGGAGGAACCTGAAACCAAGAAAAGATGTTGGGTTGTTCTAACTTGAGTTAATGTAGATTCTCAAACTGTCCCTTAGTTTGAATTTTTTTTTTTTTAAATTTTGGCCCCCTTTTGTAAGTGAGTTTGACACCCCTGATTTAGATACTCTTTGACCATTTGGTGTGAATTTGTGATTATTATTTTTTTATCTCTTGTTTGACGTTCTTAGCAATTATACATGGAAAGTAGAAGCAGAAGGGGGTTGAGCTGCTCCTGCCTTGCACATCTAAATGGGATGCACCTATTATTAATTTAGTAAATTATACCTGTTTTGAAATGGAAGCAGTTTTATGACAACTATGTTAAATATGATACATTTCAAAAAAGAAGATAATCAAAACTGAAGCTATAATTATCTGACAGAAAAAAACAAACTATAAATGTGATCTTAAAACTTTGTCTTTAAATGTGCAATATGAACTCTACCTTTATGTTCAATATTGCATGTACAATAAAATCAACATTTGTGAGTTTTTAACTGCAGTGTGACAATTGAAAGCAATGAGTTGAAATAAATTAATACTCATTTTGAACTTGGTCATACACCCAAAAAATCTGAACCTTTTCTGCAAACAGTCGGAAATGACTTGTACTCTGTAAGTCATCAGCAGGTGGCAGTGGTTTGTTCATCAGTTTAAACAATAGGTATTTTTAGTCATGGTTTGGTCAGAAGTATAGATTCTCCAAGTGTTATTATTTTAAAGCTGTAACTTTAGTTGAATAATATCCCATTTCGAATTATAAGGTAAGTGGTCAAAAATCACTGCAACAGCATCACATTCATTTAAACTGACAATTCTGTCAAATACACAGATATTTACCACTGTTAGTGAATGGACTTACTTATTTTAAACCATGCAAGAGATCAAATAAAAATGTGGCTGTGAAGCTTGAAATAATTTTACCTCTAACTGCAGGAATATAAATGAATAAAATAACAAATACAAGAGTTGTACAACAGTGATTTAGTTTAATTTATTGTTAAACACATCTTTAAAATGTTGGAATACTTTGAAAGAAACATGAATAGGTTAATTTCCACAAGTCACTTAATACTGTGTGTATATTTTTGTTTTACTGCAAAAATACAAAAACACAACACGAACAGTTAAACAGTTAAAAACATAAAGAAAACGCTAAGTCCTGCTGATTATTCCAGTGTGATGTATGAACTCACCATTGTACACAGATTTCGTAGATCCTTTGTGCTCCACGAAGAACAATTGTTAAACCCCGTGACTCTCTTGCACTCTAAAATTGTTCAGATCTTAAAAGTGCATTTAAAAAAAGTTAACATTTTGTCTTTGTTTTTTATAGCCACATGCAAGGGAAGAGAAAAAAAATCCCTGTGATAAACTCATTGGTTTAGCAAGACGTGGAAGAAAAGCAGCATGTGAATTGCAGAAGTAGCAACATACAGTATCTGTTTCAATTCCTTGTTTTATGATGTGTACAGCCACCGTCTTCCAGGACTAACATCAACATTATAATTCTGTGTATTAGCAGAGTGCATGTCAGTATTCCAATAACAGAAGAAGAAAAAAAAACAGGAAAAAAAAATCACAAGTTCATTTTTTTCTAACATTTAAATATTTACACACCACTTGGATGTAAATTCAGAGCAGTTTACAATGACAGATATGAGTATTTCAGTTTTTTTAAATATTTAAAGTGTCTCTTTGAAGAGATTGCTGTATTGCTTATGACTCTCAGTAGACAGCACACTCCTGAGGCTGAACCAGAAGTATGGTTGTGCCTGAGGGTTTGTTGGCCATTCGAGAACTGACCGCTTATACAGCCTCTTTCGTAATCTTAGATACTTTGAATTGCAAGGCAGCTTCTCCAAGAAAATGAGTACTATTACATCATTCTTTTCATCCATCAGTCTCTGGTGGGCCATGTAGAAGGCTGTTCTGAAGTTTCCTCCTTCAATGTATTTTTTGGTGAGGATGAACACGGTCCTCTTGCTCCTCTGGATGCTTTGAGAGAGGTTGTCAATCAGAGGACATCCGGGGACCCAGTCCCGCTCCTCCAGACACAGTGTCAGGCGATGTTCTCCACAGTCCTCCAGATGAGTGCACATCTCCTTCGTCACCCACTCTGCCACTGCAGGATCATCTTTATCGTAGATCACGAAGGCATCATAGAGTGTACTCTGGGAGTACAGGCGGCCATAGCCTTTGAGCTTAGCCCTGCAGAAGTGGTAGATGTACCAGACGTCCCATAGGAAGAGGTGACTGGAGATGGAAAGGGTGAGGAAGCTGAGGATGAGGGATGTCATGAGGATGTATAGAATGATTGACAGAAAGGGATACTGGCAGGCCATCAAGTCCACTGAAACCACAAGGTGACCCCTTTGTGCACCTGGAGAAGCACAAGTAACATCTATTCCCAGCCGAGGGATGGTTACCGTGGTTTTGTTCAACCACGTGATGAACCAAGTGGCGTTGCAGGTGCAGACAAATCGGTTCTTGTGCAGTAGCAACATGTCCATCTGCTTGACAACAGTCTCTGGAAAGCTGGATTCCTCAATGTGCTTTATACGATTAAAACTCAGATCCAGATGTTTTAGACTGAAGGCATCCTTGAGAAAATTTGGTGTGAGTTTCAGGATTTGGTTTTTATGTAGAATAAACTTCTCAAGTGATGTGGTACAGTTCGACAACACCCTCGGAACAGAAGTTAGGTAGTTTCCAGTAAGGTCTAAGACACGTAACGACCGTAGAAGTGGAAGTTTCCCCCAATTGAAGGATTTTAGTTTGTTGTTAATTATGTAGAGCTCAGACAGCTTGTCTGGCAGACCATTGAAGACTTCTGGTTGAATAGAGGGGAGATTGTTTTGGGAGATATCAAGGACCCTTAGATTTAACAACTTTTTGAAGTAGTTGACATATCTAGTGTCCCCATCTCTCCATAACATATCTAAGCGGTTATCTCTGAACTCTAACCTCTCCAGAGAGTCACTCTCCATCTCCAAATTAGTGGAAGTGGAAATCTTATTGTGGTTCATCAGCAGTGTCTTTAGGCTTTTTAAATTTTTAGTGAAATTAAGCATGTGGGTCAAACCCTCTGACTCAAAATAATAGTTGTTGTTACTTATATCTAAGATGACCAGGTTTGTCAGTTCTTTAAATGCGGAGGAGTAGAGCAGGTCCAGGCGATTCGACGAGAAGTCCAGGTACTGTAAGCTTGTCAGGTTGATAAACTCAGAACCATTCAAGCTTTGGCTCATCGCATTTCCGGACAGATTGAGGCATTTTAGCTCTTTCAGATTTAAAAACCTCGAATGCAAGAAAAATATGTTGTTTCTGCTCACATCCAAGGTTTTACCAAACTTACTGCACTCCTTTTTGACAAAGGATGTAATTATTCCAAGTTCTTTGTCTTTGTATTTGCAGCTGCGGGCATATTCGTCATACCTGAAGTAATGAATCTCTCTTACGTCCTGGTTTTGGAACTGATCAGCCGCCGACATCGGAGACCAGGGCAAGGGATCTCCTCCGGTAAAACCAAGAGCATCTTGGCCATCAGAGGGAGAAGATATCTTGTTGTCGGACAGACTTATTATTTTGAAGCTTTTTAATTCCATCAAAATGCTGAGGTTTGCCATTTTGATAAAATTTGTACCCATATCTACCACCTCCAGATTTGGTAAAGCTTTTAAAGGAGCAATGCTGTCCCACTTTAGTTGCTGAAACACATAACCTTTGATTCTAAGAATCCTGAGAGAAACGAGGGCGGAAAAATGACAGGACAATCTGAGAGTTTGAGGATATCTCTGAAGCTCATAGTTAAACGATAGGTCCAGTTCTTCTAGTTTAACCAGGTTCACAGGGAAGGTAGTGACCCCAATCTCTCTGGCTAAAAAGTTTGATGAGAGATCAAGCACTCTGAGATCCTTTGTGCTGGAAAACCATTCTGGAAGCACTCGTGTCAGCGAGTTACTGTGCAATCGTAACGTTTTTAGTTTGGTCAGCATTTTAAAAGCCGTTTTGCTGATTTGAAGCTGTGCATTGTTCAGGCATGGGGTGCATGGGAAAGGGGCGTTGTAACACCGAGGACAGTTTCCGCTGATATCAAGAATCTCAAGGTTGGTTAAGTTTTTGAAATCCTCATCAGTGACCTCTTGAATATTGTTGTTGTAGAGATACAGTTCTTTTAAACTCGTGGGCAATTGATGGGGAATAAAGGACAAGTTGTTTGACTTAAGAGATAATAATGTTAAATTGTTTAACGGCAAAAATGCATCCTTTTCTATATCATATGAGGCGTTACAGGGGTTACGATAATAGCAGTTCTGACCTAGATATAGCACTTGAATATTTTGGATCTCAGTGAGGTTTGCTTTAGAAATATAAAAAATATTATTTACTTCCAAACTCAGCAGAATAAGATTTGAAGGCAAGCCTTTAGGTATGCTGTAGAGCTGATTTCCATCCAGATACAGCGCTCTTAAATTCCCCAGTGTTCTAAAGGCGTTGTCCTCAATCGTCACACTCTTTGTGCACATGTGGTCCTTTGGACCAGTTTTGATGGGCACACAGTTGCACCTCATGTCGATCTCTGTCAAGTTGTCCAGACCTTGAAAGGAGGTTGAGTTTAATTTTGGGATGTGGTTGATGGTGAGAGTCAGGTTGGTAGTCTCTCTGGGGATGGCACTGGGGATTTCCTTGAGGCTTCTTTCAGTGCAGTCCACTTTTACCACTGTTCCATTACTGGCCTCGCTGACGTCACACGGCAGAGTTTTTGGATAAGCGATGCCAGTTGTTGATTTATCCAAATGACACCAAAGGACCAGTAACGCCACACAAATCTGTACCAAAATAGAAGCATCTATGAAAGTGGTACATAGAACTAATTGCATGGAGAGAAAAAAATACATATTGCACAAAAGAAGCACTGCTAAAAGCTCTATTTTGAGTCAAAGTTAACTTGAGAAATTACCCAACCAGGTACCGGTAACTACATTTTCAACATCTCAGATTACAGAATACAACCTAACCACCCCAACTTAGCTGCATATGAACAAAAAATAAATAAATATAGGTAATACTCACTAAATGGAGGGACATTGTAAGAATGAAGAGGTCCTTCTTCTGCTGTAAAGCTCATCTGAATACTAAAGAGGTCTAATGTGACAGTTCTGAGGTGATAGTGTGAAAGTAGCAGGTGGTGGTGTTAACCCATTGTGTATATAATTAGTCGGCATCACTTCCTATTTGTTTCAGACCACTGACCCTGAGCCAACATTAAGGATCTCACTCTTGTTGTAAAGTACAGTGGCACAAATGAAGCACTTGCAGGTTTCTTTTAAGGTTACATAAGAAATATTAGTTTCATTTCTGCTGAAGCAGCAGGGGAAAGTGAAACGAATGATGATTTACAAAATTACATAATAAAGAAGACATAATTTTTTTTCTCTGTGGCTGTTTGTGGCTGCAGGGTTCATTCACTCTCACGTCCTAACACAGCATGCATGTCTGGTTTTAAATTTAGAACTTAAAATTGTTCAAAGAGGGGAAAGGGGATACTTCAGATCTTTTGAAGTATTAAAAAGTTATAAACAGTTATTATTTTAACTTTTATAGTCCTTTGAACACATTTATTTTAGAGAGAGAGAGTTTAATTCTGACTGAATTAACAAGCTAATGAATGGTCCAAAACCTCTTAAAACGACTCCAGTTTCAAATATTTCATAGTGGCACATGCAAACATGAATTTATAAACCTTCACATTACTACCAACTTTGCATTAGATGAGTATTTTGGCAGGAGTATTGTGATTTTCTTGTTAGCATTTCCCTAAGCTGCATCTGAAGTGCTACAGCTAGCTGCCACTGCTTCTTGTCCTTATGATTAGTTATAATCTTCTATTCAAATCTGAAATTACTGAGGCTGGTGTTGCTTTGAGATGGTAGGAATCTTGTTTAGTTATTGTTTCACAAAGACTAGCCATCAGCTTGGTAATCCAAACAAACAGAATTAAAGTTTGTTTCTCCAAACTGAGGTCATTCAAATTAAATACAACAGGCAAGATACTGATTTGTCATAATTTCTGACTGAACAATATTTAATCTAAACCTTTGGTTTTAGAACTTGGTCAGGTCGCATTTGGTCAAAATGAAGTAGTTATAAACAAACACTTTTTTTCTTTTTATGTAAAACAAACACTGTTCAAATAAAAATACCTATACATTGCCCTCGCTAAATATCCCTTATAAGCATTGCATGAAAGACTTCATGACCCTAGCATATTGATGTTAGCCCTTATCACAAAGTTCTACCTGCAGCACAAAGCTGCTGTTACCTTGTTGACTAGAATCCTAAAGCAACATATTTTGTTAAATAAATAAACCAAACCAATCATCATTATCATGAATACCGGTACAAATTATTTACCAGCACTCAGACTTGAGTAAATGTTTAACTCATTAATAATCAGAAATGGTTTGTAAACTGGGCAGCGCGGTGGCACAACTGGTAGAGCCGCTGCCTCTCAGCAAGCTGGTTGCCCTGGTTCAAATCCTGGTCCAGCTGCCTTTCTGGCGTGTGCATGTTCTTTCCGTGATTGCGTGGGTTTTCCAAGTAAGTATTTCCAAGTATGATCCAATTCGTGAACTTTTTCACTGATCCAAGCTATGACCCCTCAGATGTTGACCAGTTACAGCATCCAGAGTCCCAAGCCGTGCAGGTGGTCTGCGATCCTCAGAGATCGTGTCCACCTTCCGGATTAGCTCGTAAACAGCTGATTTATGGAGGTCACGGCTAGAGGGTGACACGGGAGTGAATTTCTACTCCTGTCCCGTCACACTCCCACAGAAAATAATCCTGTCCCGTCCCACTCCCAGGCTTGAGTAAAAAATTAATTCCTGTCCCGTCCCACTCCTGGTGCAATGACTCCCACTCCCATCCCGCTCCCATTCAAAATGACTCCCGCTCCTGTACCGCTCCCATCTTTTCTTCCTAATTTACTCGTAAGCAATACAATTAATTTGATTTAATCTTCACCACAATGTTTTTAAGATTAGGCTACTTTGTGTTTTGCAGTTTGATTTAAATAGATATAGCAACAGAAACAGTTCATCTGTGGCAGTAGAGGGAGGCATTTTTTGCCTTAATGTAAACAAAAAAAAAATTAAATCACTAAAGAGCACAAAACGTAGTACATGGCCTGTGATCTCTATAGATTTTCCTGCAGAGGACCACCTTAGTCTCTGTTTTTAGCTCATTTGGAGGTCAGTTAATTGAATAAACCCCAACATAGAATGTTGCATTTTACTCATTTATTGAGAAATTTCCTTAAAACAGTGACATTACTTTTATGTTTTCATTTTCTCAACAAAAATACTGCACAAAACTTGTAAACAAAAGTGCATAAAGGCATTACTTTCACAATTCAGATACTGGCTGTGCATTTTAGAAAAGGAAAAAAAGTGCATTTGTGCCATACCAGTATACTTTTCCTGTTTTCCATCGGTTTCTCCGCTCGTCTTTACTCCCTCCATTGCTGCTACTCTTTGAATTCCGGCAAAAGCAGTGGCCGGAAGTACCGTTGCCTTCTGGGTCATGTAGTTCTTTTAACTTGCGTTACAGTGCAAGCTGGTGGAAAGAGAACTACAAAATGGCGACGTTCCATGTTTTTTTTTGTCACGACATATTTCCCGCTCCCGTCTGCTCCCGTTAACTTTCAATCCTGTACCGCCCCAATCACGTGAATAACAGTTAAGTCGATTCCCATCCCACAGGAATCCCGTGGGAATCACTTGACCCGTGGGATTCCCGAAAAAATGTCAGCCTCTAGTCACGGCGCGGATCAGACTTGAGTGCTCCGACATGGCATTAAGTCCTGCTGAAATCTCCCTCATTTTCCGATAGGCCAGTGCTCCACAAACGCCAAAAAGCAAAGCGCCTGCCATCATATCAAATTTATCCAAATTCTTCACGTCCTCCACAGACCACAGAGAGACGCGTCACCATTCATCTGCTCCAGGAATCCATGACGTATCCTCCCGGTCAGTCTGTGGGGGATGGGCCGGCTCCCCCGTACCTTGCCGTTTTGTAGAAAAAAATCTTGTCAATAGAATTGATTGCCTATACAACCCAATCCACCTCAATTTGCGTTCGAGGTGCTTTCCTGAGGAGCTGCAGACAAGACAAGAAGCCGCGCAGGATGTGGGTGGGGGGGGTGAGGTCGGGTACGGAAGGAGCGAAAAGAAAAAGCTGCTGCCTCTTCCAGTGCCGGAAGTTGAAAGAAAACCTGTCTCCGTCTGTTAGCATGTTAGCTCGTTGCACGTTCGAGCTCTGCAGCTTCCTGCTGCTTCACGCGGTCAAAACTGTTTACAGTAAGGCCTGTTAGCATGTTAGCTCCATACATTTGGAGCCATAATGAAGGGAAATGGAGTTAATAACTTACTGGGAGCTGGTGAAGCCGTTTCTCCACGTGTTAGCATGTTAGCTCCGTGTCCTGGCAACATCAGAGGCCTCAAAGCCTTTTCTCCGCGTCTTAGCATGTTAGCTTGTTGTACCACCAACATCCGAGGCTGCCAGGTGGAGCATCGAGGTGAGCTCCCGGCCTCAGCAGGCCTCTCCGCTGCCCGTCGGCTCCGTGTCCCCGGTGGTCACCGGATCCTGCGGTGAGCTGGGGGTGTCGGCCAGCGTGGTGGGATGTGGCGGAGCGATCGGCGGCTGCTGCTCCGTGCCTGAGACGTCCACAGAGTTGACCGAGCGTTTCCAGCTCATGTATCCGAGCGAAGCAACCTCTCATCGGACACGGTCCGTCCAAAGGCGGCTGTCGAAGCGGGAGCTAACCGAAGCTAACCAAAAACTGCCGGACACTGCCGAAAACTGCCGAACACTGCCGGAAACTGCGTAATCGGCTTCAAAATAATAATAATAATAATAATAATAATAATTTATTTATAAAGCCATTTAAAACAACCACAGCTGCAACAAAGTGCTGTACACATAAAATAAATAGCATTTAAACGCATAAAATAAGATATTTCAATTTTTATTTTTTTAATGAGATGCGTGAAGTAACATCAAATTGCCGTAAGTCGAGACCGCCTTAAGTCGAGGACTACCTGTACATGTATATATATTTTTAATTTGGTACCAGTCAGGAGCGATTCTAGAATCTGCCCTGGTGCTTAACCCCCAGTGTTGACTTATGGTAGGTCCACACCTAACAGCGTTTCAACTGCAGGAGCGTCCAGTTTACATGCAAAGTCAATGGGGGACGCGCCTCCAGGCGCGTCTTGGCGTTGGGCGTCACGTCACGTGCGTGTTGAGCGTGCTGGAAAGCGTTTTCCGTGCACGTGAACCCGCGTCAGCCTCCAAAGCACGCCTTGAACATGCTGAAGATTTCGCCGTTCAAACGTTCAAACTCCGTTCAACTCTCCCTGATTGGTTGATCAGGGAGAGTCGGGGGGAGAAGAGAGGGGGAGAGTCCCTATGTGAAGCGGAAACGAGGAGACGGGGGTATTGCGCAACTATGTGACGTATTGTTTGTGGGACACAGAAAAAACCCGCGAAGTCGTGAACTATGGAAGAGAAACTCATTGTAGCTGTGTGTTCGCGACAAGTCCTTCATGACCAGTCAAGTCTGCTCTACAGAGACAGAAATAAAAAGCTCCTTGCCTGGCGGAGTGCAGTGAGGAACTCGGTATACCGGTAAGCTCCCCCCACACTCCCCTCCGCCACACCGCCGCAGCTTCGCGTTCTGGTCTGGACACCACTGTGGGTCCAGTGCGTCCACTTGCGTGCGTGACGAGCTTTTTTGAAGTTGAAACGCTGTTAGGTGTGGACGTACCATAATGGCTCTTAATAACATGTCAGAAGCATTTGTAATGTGGGGTGGGGTGGGGGGTCTAGGGTTATCCACCAGAAAATTTTGAATAAAGTACCGGTAGATGCCATTTTCTGCATTCTGGTGTACATGTATTTTCACAAGTTGTTAAACATCTGTTTACCTACATAAGTAAACACTAGATCCAATAATTATTTTGGAAAGCATGACACAACAAGATGCTAATATTAAACTAATATTACTACCTATGAAATACATATTTATACAAATTCATCCTACTTGCACTGTTCTATTCTACCTTGTTGTTATGTTGTTATATACTATATTTCTTTTGGACCTTGTTAATATATCTATTTTTCACTTTTTGGTCATTTATTTTGTACTTTTATTGAATGCTTTAGTTTTTTTAGTTTTTTTTTTTGCATGTCAAATTGTTTCTTCTCATTTTGAACATTTCATTGCACCGACGACCTTGTATTAACTTGCATACGACAATTAAACAAACAATACATACCGGTATCTAGAAGTAGCCTGACCAACAGCTCTCCTTGTGTGAATAGAGCAGGCTCCACTCCTCTCAAGGATCTTAACACCCCCCCCCCCCCACACACACACACACACACTACTTTCCAGCACCTGTTTCACTTCAGGACAAATTGAGAACACTGATTGGTCAGTTGCTGACGAGCCAACTGGATTAATTGACAGGTGGCATCAAGGATCAGACTCATGCAAAAAAATCATAGATTTTACTGGCTCGTTTGTGTCATCATTTATTCCAAATGTATTCAATATTTTGGTGAATTGAAGGTTTGAGAACTAAGCTTCCTTACAAAATCATAATTGTGTATTTTTTTTTAATTTTTGTTTTGTTTTCAGAGGTGCTGAGTTAAAACTTAGGGGTGCTAGAGCACCCCCCAAAAAAGTGTCTAAAATCACCACTGGTATTAGTAAAAATGTAAGATGATATGAGGTGGTATTAAACAGACTAGGGAGTGTAACAGACACTACGGTAATAAAAAATAAATGAGAGAAGAATTTTCAAAAGTTTAATTTCTTTATCGATGTTGACAAAAATAACAAGAAAGTACTTAATATCCATGTGTAAATAATTCATTAAAACAAGTGATTCAACAAATGGAAAAAGTTGTACGCCTTACAGTAATATTTTAACATCTTGTTTTGTGCAACGATTTGTTTAGAGCTTTGTATAGTGCATTTGTCCAACACAATAGAATTTTGTACAGTTTATAAACAAGGTACGCATATAATAATAATAATTTACATCTCTTCATATAATCAATAAACCATTAAAATAATCCTTATTAAATAATATTAAATAATATACTTGAGAGGGAGGTCATTAGTGTTTTTAATAGAGGGCTTTATATAATCTCTTTAAAACTTTAATTCATATAATTTCATAGATTCTTTAGATAATAAAATAGTGTATAGACAAGGCGAGATTTTTTTCACAGCAGTTCACATTGGGTTTTAAAACCCATGTCCCACATGTATGGCTTAAAAATCAACAATCAGAAGAAAACAACAGTTTTTTGTTGAGCAGTGTTTCCAGTGAGTTGGTTAGCGTGTTTATAAGAACAGAAATGGTGGCAGAGTAATGTATCAATGCATTCACACTTTGGTCATCGGGGGCGCCCCCAGCAGCCACCTCAGCAGCTTTCAGCAGGCGCACGTAGTTCATCACAACCTCGTCCACCATCGCTACCACCTCGTGGCGTTTGCTCTCGCTGCTCAGGACCTCCACCAGCGACATGCACGCTTGCGCTAAGCAACACAGTGTGTGGAAGCTGTGTGTGAGGGTGAGCAGCAGCTCCTCTGGGCTGCTGTACTCCGTGGCCATCTGACTGCAGGCGGCGCTCAGCGTTTTGGCCTGCAGTGAAAGCAGCTGGGAGAGCATCGCCATGTCAGCCTCGCTGACCTCAGACACGTCACTTTTGGACCTACGTCTCGCACCGCACCGCAACACACTGATCATATCTAAGGCATCTTTCCGTGCAAGTGCAAATCCTGTGAGAAGGCTATATGTTTTCCCCTTCATTGAATTTATATAAGCTAGCCTGTCTTTGAGAGCCATGGCGCTCACAAACGAGGGCACGTTGCTCTCTTCAGCTTTGCAGCCTGCTTTCAAGGCCGCCGTTTTCTTGCGGCTGGAAGAAACGGAGCTCTCGGAGAACAGGACGTGCGAGCACACTTCTTTATCTTCATCGCCACCTTGAGCATTCGAGACTTTCCTGAGGAAGCAGTGACTGAACGGCCCACGGCACCTCCACGTTCCTGCGTCCGCCCTCGGAGCTGTTGACTCCAGCAGCAGCAGGGAGACTCCTGCTTGCAGTCGTCTTCCAGTCGAATCGGAGGCGACTGATCCCTGGGACAAGCTCTTGGGTAAGGTTTTGGCAAAGAACCCTCTCTGCTCTTTTTGGGGATCTTGAAACTGCAGATTCGGACCACCAACCCTTCCTGTAATTGTGGCTTTGGTCTTTCCTATCAGTGCTTCCAAGCTCTTGGAAGCTGGCATTAAGGTGCTCCAGCTCCTTTTGAGCATGTGAACCCGGTGCGTCTTCCTGAGGCTGCTTGTTGCCAGGTCACATGAAGATAGGTGGGGCTCAGGGCTGGCCAGTGTTACCTCGCTGGGCTCTGTGCTACTTTGAAAAGATAAAGGTGACATGATTGTGGAGGTGGTACTGGTCTCATTACAGAGAGTGAGAGATGACTCTTTCCCCGTCTTCTTCAGCTGTGTGCAAGCTACACTAGGGGTAGTAGGAAAACAGAGAGAACCGTTACGTATCAAAAGGATTCTTTTCAAAAGTATTTCATGCAAAAAGGTTCTCTAGCTTATTTAGTTCTGTGTAAAACAACAAAAAAATAATATAATTTTCAACAAAGACATCACGACTCCACTCTCCATTAGAACATCTCATCTCACGCAGTTTTTCACACAATGTAAAACAAATTGACTGGTTACGTTGCAATTTAAAAATAAATAGACAAATAAATAAGGTTTCTTCAAACAGAGAAGAGTAAATCATGAGACATTTAGGCTACATGGCTCCAGACCATCATCTGCTTGAAAATGAATTTTGTTCCAAGCTAAAATAAGACTTGAGATGTCTGCTTTTAAGAAACTGAAGGAGCAGTGGGGAAATGGTTTTATGAGCAATATTGTAGTGGCTCAAATGTTTTGCATTTATCCCCTTGTGCAGACATGCTTCTTCCTTTTGTTCTCACGATGTTTTAGTTTAAAATACAGACATACAACCCTGCAATCCTATACAGCTCTAAATACAACCCTTTTATTTTCAACACTTGGATTTCTCTTACTCAAGCTCTTTCAAAATGTAAAAGCAGCATTTTATTTGACTAACTTTGCTCTCAAGTGCCTCAAGAACTCATAGATGTAGCATTATATTTAACATAAACCATGGTCAATAGTCATTTAATAAAGTTTGGTTGCAATTTCAATGGCTGGGTACTTTCTGGGACTTTTTTTGGGACTTACTTTTTTGTGTATCTATAAATTATCCTCAATGGTTGAGCTAAAAATATAAATTATTTGCTACACTTTCATATTACACAATAAATTTGAGGAGGATTTAATCTCTTTATCAAGATAGCAACACTGGTTTGTAATAAATCTTTTCATTAGAGAGAGATAAGGGGCGGTCTACCTCAATCCAGGGAATTGGATTATGGAATGGTTTGGAGAATGAAGTTAAAAATGCTAAGTCAATGTTTACATTCAAGAAAATGATCAAAACTGAATTGTTAAAAAAAAAAATACATGAAGTAGTGTAATGTGTATTGTATTAGTTAAAAAATTAGAAAGAGTTAGTCATTTTGTTCTGTTACTGGAAGATTATTATTGTTTGAACTGATTGTTTGAAAAAAGGGGCAGATATAATAAGATTTTTTCTTCTTTCTGCTACCTTTCATTTTTTATATTTTGTATGTTATCGTTTATGGTATTGTTTCGTATAGTATAAAAAATGAACAAATTTATAAATAAATAAATAAATAAAAATATAGTCACAGACTTGAGAATTAAAGTATGTAGTCCTCCATTTGATGGCATCTAGAAATGCACAAGTAATCTGGTTTTATAATCACATTATGGAACTCTCTCAGCACAGTGAATGTGGAAGATATTTGCAGTGGGTAATATTTATTAAAATGATAACTCCAAATACTTACAAATGTTAGGATAGTTTCTTATGAAAATTGAAAACTTCCCACAACCCGTTTGTAGACTATCAAACAGTATTTTTCTCCAGCTTCAGCGTAAGTCTTGTGCTTTATTTGCCAAATACAGGTATACCAGAAAAGTTGAAGCTAGTAGACTAATTGTTTAAGGACAATACATTTCTGGATGCCACAAGGAGAAAAGCAAAATGTGTTTAAGCTTCTGAGGTGGACTTTCATGGCTCTGTTCATGCGCTTATTTAGACACAGATTACAGCGGCCCCCTCTAGTTTCGTCTTACCTGTGGTTTCTTTCATTTTGGGCACTCTGTGACCGCTGTCACGTGTGCTGCCAAAGCCTGCTGGCTCAGTGCCGGTAGCTGCATGGATCTTCCTCAACAGGGTGGGGTCCATTGGATGTCCAGCCTTCCCCTGCGCTGCAGGTCCATACGCCTTCTCCTCAGCTGCGACATAACTCAGGCCCTTGAGCGAAGTCTCTGATAGTACATGCATACTGTCTGTGGCACAAAGTGGGGAATCCATGGGCGTGGCACAGCTGCTGCTGCCGGTGCTACATCCAGCATCTATAGAGGAGCATTGCGAGCTTTGGAGAGAATGAGCCGCCTCGCTTTGTATTGATGACATGCGCTTGCTAACATGGAAATCGTATAAACGCGCGACTTCTTGCTCCGACTGTGAAGGCTTCATCTGCTTCTGCGTGTTCTCGCGTGAAGCCGCATCGCTGTCTGCAGGGAAGGACCCTGTGGATGGCGAAAAGAGACGGGCATTTAACTGTTGGCTTCTTTCATCCAAGTCCTGTTTCTCTGCCTTCGCTGTCGGCCTATCTGCGTGGGAAGCCTGTGAGTCATTTGCACATTCTGGTGCGAGAAGATTCTCTGCCATTTTGTTTCCCGGTGCGCTCTGCTGCCATTTTTGATGCCTCTCTTTACAGTGAGTTCGCCCCAGATCAAGTTGGTTCACGTAGTAGGAATCTCTCACGGTGAAAGCGTTGTACTTCCCGACGAGATGGGGGGGCTCCTCTTTAGCCGAGTCTGGAGACGCAATGTGGGATTGATCAGAGGAATCGCACGCATCTCCTTGGATACCGCTCTCCGTCTCCCTCTGTTTCCCTTTCTGTCTGTTCATTAACGAGCCCAAGTGCATCTTAGTGAAGTAGTCCCTGACTGACTTTATTTCCATGGTCTCTGGTTCCATCTCACCCCCTTCTGAGTGAAAAATCTGTGAGGAGGCAACAGCAGACTTTGCCTCCCCCTGATGCTCGACACCTGTGTTTCCCTCTGCCCTTTTCTCGTTTATGGCGTGGTATCCTTGTGGCATGGCTGCATGCATCCTCAGGTGGTTCTCTGAATGTCTCTGAGCGGCAACCAGCTCGGAGCTCTCTGTCATCTCAGAGGAGTTTGTCTCGTTGCCAGAATCTGAAGACTCCGGGCTGAATGCTCGTGATATTTCTACACCTGTGTATCACAGAAAGACAAGACCTCATTAACACATTTATTCTAATGCACATTGGAGATATCAAGAAGACATTTAGGGGTAATGACTATGCAAATTAATATGATTATGAAAATATGATTGAACAACAGATAAAAAAAAATTATTGGAAGGTTTTGTCCCACCTGCAATTTCAGCAAAAGTGTTAATTCTGTAAAATATCCAAACGTTGGTAAGCTTACACAATACTGAAGCAACGATAAAATACCCTGATGCATGCTCAATAATCCAGGTGTTGCACATATATTTTAAATATATATAATTTTAGAATAAATTTAGGGTGATACAGATGAATTATAATGTGGTGCTACAAAATGATTCAGTGATCTTTCTTTGAAGTTTCAGGTATTAGCAACCATTGCTCGGTGCTTTGTGGGAATAAAAAAAATAAGATTTTTTTTTATGGTGTTGATGAGCATGTTGACAAGTCATATTGGATGCTGGAGAATGAATACATGAAACATAATTAAAGCATGAGATGACAATGACAGATTTAAAAAGCAAAGACTCTTTCTGTGTGACACGTTATAATACAAAGCTGCTGTGTCTGGCTCTGAGTGCAGCGACACTAAAGTAATGCAGAGCATGAAACCAGAGGAGTTTCAAGGCATTCTGCTGAAATTACTGCCTGAATTCATGAATTCAAAAAGCTCTGTCCTAGTCTCAGATCATCCCACATCCTGTATGTTCATGAACTGACCTAATGAATGAGAAGAACACGTGATGATCCTGAAGTGATACAAAAATTATCTTAATTCTAATTCAATTTACCATATTACAACATAGATTAAAATGGGATTATGTGGGAAGATTATGGACTACGTCTTTACCTGATAGCCATTTTAAAGACCTCAGTTTGTAGAGTTTAATTCTGACCAGCTGGTCTGAGCAGGTCCAAAACCAAATTGGATTTCTGCCTTCTTAAAACAACCATAATCAAGCATATTTTGTATATTAATTTCATGCTTATGAAAGCACAATTATATATATATACAGTATAGTTTTTTTGTTATTACCATTTTCACCTTATGCAGTTTTTCAGGCAGACGTTTCATTTATCGTCTTGTTGGATGTACCTCATTAGCCATGAAAAATGCTGAACTGCTGACATTTGCACTTCGAAAGTACTTAAAGATTATATGAAAGTAACAGATAATGCAAACTGATGGTCATTAAAGGTTTACTAAGGGACATTTAAGTAAACCTCCATGACATTTTTGTGCTTGGAGTTGTCATAATAATAATAATAATAATAATTAATTCAATTTATAACGCACTTTTCATTACTGAAAATCTCAAAGTGCTACACATATATTGAATGCTACACACATTCATAAACCGGTGGCGGCAGACTACCATGCAAGGTGCTTTCCAGTCCTACCGGGAGCAACTCAGGGTTAAGTGTCTTGCCCAAGGACACAACGACACATGGTGCGGGTCCCGGGAGTCGAACCGCCAACTTTCCGATCGGGAGACGACTGCCCTTACCACTACACCACGGCCGCCCTTGTCATGGTAGATGGTGTCCACTGATTTTTGTCTTGTTAGCAGTTAGCTCGTCATATATGGTCAGAATTAAACCATTTCTCTTAACTGAGGCTGTTCTATCTATACAACAGGCGGGATAATAAATACTGTACTGTATTCATATTTCCACATAACCCTTCTTCAAAACAGCATTAACTTCGTCTTTCGGACGAAAGACGAAACGTTTCTACAGTTTTTTTTTTTTTTGCTTTGTTTTGTTTTGTTTTTTTGAATGTCCAGAGGACCAGACTTAGCTTTTTTAGAGCATTAACTATCACTTTATTACGTGATTGCAGAGAGGCAGTCTTCAATTTTACAAAGAGCTAACCCAGTTCCAGTTTTAAAAAAAAACACCTTTTCTCTCTTATAAAGATCAAAGTAAAAGTCTAATTTGGGGCATATATGTGATGGCTATTTAAGATTTTTATTCCCAAGATTTTTTAATTGATTCGTAATAAACCTATTACATTGCGGACTATGAAAATGAGCAAAACAAAACACAAACAGCAACAAATGACTGATGAATAAAAATGTCCACATTTTCAAACGAATGACAAAATACTCACAAATGGAAACATAAAACAGAATGGGCTTTATTAAAAAAAAAACAAAAAAACAACAACAGCAAATCATAAGTGAATGGCTGGAGTGTGAATAATGTTAATGGATGAATGTTACAATAGTATAACCTGTGCTACTCTCTGACTGGGCCGGACTCTGTTCTTCAGAAGCAGCCAGTGCTTCCAGTGCCTGTAAGGTCGACACCACTGCATCGTCCAGAGGCTCCCCGGGTCCCTCTGCTCGCTGGGTGGGCACTGAATCTATTAGAGACACTGGGATATCATTACAGGCTCCCTTGGCCCGAGTCCCAGCTCCCTGCTGTTCGTCTTCATCCGAACTGTCCCTGAAACCAGGAGGAGGAGCAGCAATGGCCATGTTCAGAGAGTGCAGCAACACGTCATTGTCCTCCTCGTCGTTCACCTCCGGTGGTGGAGGGAGGGAGGTCAAGTCGATGATGTCATCGCTGGACCCTGAGAGTGTAAGCAACATAGGCTTGTCAATGTCACTCATCAGCATGTCCTCCTCACAGCTGATGTCATCCTCGTCCTCTGCGTCGTCGGTCGTCTCTGCGTAGCAGATGTCATGCAGCAGTGGCTCCTCGATGCACTCCGCGGGACCAAAGATTTTGGTGGAGTACTGGTAGCCTTCCTCTAAAGCGTCCATCATTTTATAATCCTCCTCGAGGCGCCTGTACATGTGGCTGTGATTGTCTGCGATTTCTGGGCCTTCGTCCATTAGTCTCTGGTAGCCCAGATTTTGGGGGTTCACGCTGTCCAAAGGAGGGTCCCCAAATATGAAGGAAACCTTGGCATTCCTGGAGGAGTCCTGGGGTTTGGGTCTTGGGAGGTTGAGATAAGTTTGGGAATACGGAGGTCTACAGCACTCTGCTCTCTCCGACATGTGCACTGGGTGCTGGGGCTGGTGGATCTCTGTTATGTAAACAGGTTGACCTTCACACCGGCTGTGGTTGTGGTATTCACACTCCTGGTCCATGTATACTTGGCTGCACCTCTGGTTGTTTCTGTCTTCACAGCTTTTATGGGGTATGCTGTATGTACACTCGATGGCCTGAAAGTTTTGCTTCACTTTAGCTGGGTTGCCTGCAAAGACGAACCAGAAGAAAAACATATATTTTTTAAATACAGCACATTCTGCTTACCGTATTTTTCGGACTATAGGTCGCACCCGAGTATAGGTCGCGTTGTCCAATTATTGCCAAAGAATTGAAAAAAATCCATATATAGGTCGCACCTGAATATAGGTCACACCTACGTCAAAATGTGGGCCGTGTTTAGCTCTGCTGCAAATGTCTCTTCCACAGGAGCGCACAGCAAGGCTTTTAAGAAGATTAACACTTAAAAACAATTAATTGTTTGATAAAAAATTATAGCAAATATGTGTCTGAGCTGAACTTTTCTTTAATAAATGAATAATTTTAGCAGGATAAACACCTAAAAAATATTTTTGTTAGCTGACATTATTGTAAGAGTGTGTCTCAGTTAAATTTTTGTTAATAAATGATTACAAATCAGCTCATTTTATAAAAAGCCATATACTGTATAGGTCGCACCTGACTATAGGTCGCAGGCCATGAAAAAAATGATAAAAAGCCGCAACCTATAGTCCGGAAAATACGGTAACTATCTTATAGTTCTTTCATATGCGCTTGTTTTCGTACTGTTTGTGTTTTTGGCCACGTTAAAGATGGAACGTCGAGAGTCCACGAGTAGTCTGTAGTAGCCAGCAGTCAAACAGGCCAGATTCATTGCATCAACAGACTCCATTAGAAGAGTTATGGGCTGTGAAAGAAGCAGATAATCAGATGGAAATAATGAAATAATAGACATTTAGGTATTGCAATGAGTTTATAAAGACCAATGGACAGAACTTTGTAAGGATAAATGGAGAACAATGTTTAACCTTCACATCTAGAACATGTAGCTCCACTCTAACTCTGTTCTCGTCTTCTGAATACATCTCGATGCGGTTCACATGGCTGAAGTCGGCCAGAAGCGCCACAAGATTCGTTTTGGTGTTTATCACATGACTGATACCATATCTGGGTCCCACCAGCAAAGTCACTTCTGTGTGCTTCTCCCCTTGCTGTAAAAAGGAAGAGATACCACGTGCATCATTATCCACGTGTGACCGAGCAGCAATGTGGTTTCAGCTGCATGCGTGTGGTTGGATGATGGTGTTACTTACAACCAGGGTTGATTTAAACACACGTCCCCCATAAAGCCTCAAGTCACTGAGATACTTCAAATAATGTACCTTTGCCTGCAAAGCAGTCAACTGTATTGAAGAAAGGGGGAGGGACAATGAATAAAATGGACAATTAAAGACAAATAAAGTAGATTTTTACCATTAGTATAGATTTTAACCCCCCACTAGGTGGTATAAGTGAGTCAGATGTGGCACAAACAGAAACACACACATACAGATATAAAATTAGAGTTTGGCTTTTACCTTTTTACCAGGTGGCACCAAGTTTTGGTTGGTTTTTAAGATGTGGGTAATTGCTTTTTTAATATTCTTTTCTTTCATGCTTGACAGCACAGCAGGTGGTAGGAACAAGGCCAAACCCCACTCCTTCCTGTGGATGCACAGTTCAAAAAGAGACATTAATATGAAGCACAGTCCTCATCACTAACATAATCCAGAGTTTCTGCACTGATTAGATTTGCGGACAGAATTTATTTTCACAACAAACCAATAAAACAGAACGGTAAGATCAGTTTTCTTGTTTGTTTGACAGCAACCCACATGTTGCAGCATCTTTGAGAGCCAAAACAGTTTATTGGATGAAGTAGAATAGTTCAGAGTCAGGAAACAGTGGACTCCAACGAGCTCAGTGCTTTATAAAATCCAACTTACTCAATGTACTTCAGTGAAACTTTCTGAGTCCTTTTGGTATTGATGGTTAAAATGTACATTTGCAGGGCGGCCAGACGGAGGGCTGTGTCATATTTCAGTTCTGACCCAAATCTCTCCAGTACCACATCGTTACAGCTCTGGATGAAGCAGAGAAGGAAAGGACAGAAGGAGGTTCATTTTATTCACTCCTCTTGTCGTGGAATGGAAAAAAAAAAATGGTGAGAAGGAGCTACATCCAAGTTCTGACCATGTTTGTTGTCATACTACGAACAAAAGACACAAACGATTTAAAGGTGCAATATGTAATTTCTGGAACACGCTGGAACTTAGGAAAATTTTGAACAGAGACACGTTTCTGGTCCCTCCCCCTCAGAGCCATATATGGCTCTGTTACCCTTGCTCTGCTGAAATTCAAATTCAAGCTCTGTTTTTATTGGCTGATTCAAATTCAAGCTCTGTTTTTATTGGCTGATTCAAATTCAAGCTCTGTTTTTATTGGCTGATTCAAATTCAAGCTCTGTTTTTATTGGCTGATTCAAATTCAAGCTCTGTTTTTATTGGCTGATTCAAATTCAAGCTCTGTTTTTATTGGCTGATTCAAATTCAAGCTCTGTTTTTATTGGCTGATTCAAATTCAAGCTCTGTTTTTATTGGCTGATTCAAATTCAAGCTCTGTTTTTATTGGCTGGTTAACGGCGTGTCACTGTGGCTTTTTAGAAATGCTTTTAGAGAAGCAAGGGGACAATAGTTTTTTTCAGAGATTACTTGTCTAAAATCAGTATGTCAGGAGGTAGTGACAGAGTGAAGAAACATGTTAAAATATATTGTTAGAAAAGTTAAATACAGCTCCTTTAACTTCACCAAAAACTAGATGTTCATTTTTTACCTGAACGTAGAGATACTCAAAGGCTATGGCGTCTCTCCTCAGCAGGTCCACTGGATCCTTTGGGACAAAAGTGATCCGAAAGAAACACTTCATCTTGTGTGACCCTGGCCTCTGTGTCACCTAGAGCATGACAGATAGAACAAACTAATTACTGTAGTCAGGAGCAGTGCATCATTTGAGCTGTATCCTGCCGGAACAGGATCCAGGAACTCTCTTATTTTGACAGGGTGCGTTCCGGTAACAGTTTGCTTGGATCCGGTAACTCTCAGGCTTACTAATAATAACGTTATGAACAAATATGACTGCCTTGAACAAATAAAACTTATACTGTATTGAATGTGTAAACTGAAAATAATTACATAAACACTCGTTTTAAACACAACAGCCACTTACAACTTCTTAATATAGAAAAAGGCTAAGCCCCTAAAAGAGTGGTGGGGGTGAGTGCTGAACAAGCTAACCAGGCAGTTGTACGGTGCCAGGAGCCCACAGGCAGCAGCAACGAATAGACAGAGGAGGTTTCACGTGAGTCGGACAGTGAGTTCAGCGGAGAATAGTCGGTTTGTAACCGTCAAGTAAGGGGGAGGATGCTTGACAGAAAGTGGAGTGTTTACAAATGTAGGTAAACATGGATGTTTAATAACCTATTAAAATATACTGGTGAAGATTCTCAGTTGTCCAGGACATGATAAAATCAAAAAAGGCGTTCAATACAAGATCAACTGGACTTTATTTGTTACAGAAGATGTTTCAACCTCTATCCAGAGGGCTTTATCAATTTTATGAACAAACTGTGTGTGCGTGGAGTTATAACAGTCTTAGGAGTCACGCACCAACCTATGTAAATTGCAAGCTGAGGTAACACATACATGTAAATTGATAAATCACACCTTAACAGTAGGAGTTTCCTTGAGGTCTTTGACAGAAGACACACAACTGTATGCCATCCATCCATCCATCCATCCATTTTCGTCCGCTTATCCGGGGTCGGGTCGCGGGGGTAGCAGCCTAAGTAGGGAGGCCCAGACTTCCCTCTCCCCAGCCACTTGGAGCAGCTCCTCTGGGGGAATCCCAAGGCGTTCCCAGGCCAGCCGAGAAACATAGTCCCTCCAGCGTGTCCTGGGTCTTCCTCTGGGTCTCCTCCCGGTGGGACATGCCCGGAACACCTCACCAGGGAGGCGTCCAGGAGGCATCCTAACCAGATGCCCGAGCCACCTCAACTGGCTCCTCTCGATGTGGAGAAGCAGCGGCTCTACTCCGAGTCCCTCCCGGATGACTGAGCTTCTCACCCTATCTCTAAGGGAGAGTCCAGCCACCCTGCAGAGAAAACTCAACAACTGTATGTAAATTGACAAAACACACCTCACAACCCAACAGCAGAGGCTTCTCAAAAAAAAAAACTTTGCTAGTCTAATTCCCAGACAAGACACCTCTGCTCCCATCCGGTGTAAAACGTCTGGGAATCAGCCCCAAAACTGAGTTATAAGTCTTGGAAAGTTGAATCAGACCTCCTCCTCTATTAAGCAAGGGTCGTTCCTTCTTGATATAAACAGCTTCCTTCACACCCCTCTCAAACCACCTGTGCTCTCAGTCCAAAATTTGCACATTCTGGTCCTCAAATTAGTGACCCTTGTCCGTGAGGTGGAGGTGAACAGCTGAGTTTTGTCCAGAGGAGAAGGCTCTCCTGTGTTGGGACATTCTTCTGTGGATGGGCTGCTTAGTTTCTCCAATATAGAGGTCTGGGCAGTCCTCGCTGGGAATTAGACTAGCAAAGTTTTTTTTTGAGAAGCCTCTGCTGTTGGGTTGTGAGGTGTGTTTTGTCAATTTACATACAGTTGTGTGTCTTCTTTCAAAGACCTCAAGGAAACTCCTACTGTTAAGGTGTGATTTGTCAATTTACATGTATGTTACCTCAGCTTGCAATTTACATAGGTTGGTGCGTGACTCCTAAGACTGTTATAACTCCACGCGCACACAGTCTGTTCATAGAATTGATAAAGCCCTCTGGATAGAGGTCGAAACGTCTTCTGTAACAAATAAAGTCCAGTTGATCTTGTATTGAACGCCTTTTTTAACCTATTAAAATACACCAAAATGCAGGAAACTGCATTAAAAAATTTCTGGGGGAGCACCCCCAGACCCTCTCCTCCATCCCAACCCCTACCCACCCCAGCCGGACCACCTGCTATTTCTATTCTGGCATCAATTGGTTTACACATTAAGCCCTGGTCAGGAAGTGTTTTGTCATTACATAGTGGACATACAGTACCGTATTTTCCGGTGTATAGGTCGCACCTTTTTATGTTTTTTTTTTCAAGGCCTGCGACCTATACACCAGTGCGACCTATTTATGGATTTTTTCCCCATATTTTTAGACCAATTTTTGGCTCAGTTATGACCCTTTTCACTTTGGCAGAAAATGGTGCAGTACCACTTCCAGAGGAGTACACCAACCAAAGAAGAAAAAGAAGACCGTTTCCAGCTCATGTGTCCGAAACAAAGCTCCTCTGCTCGGACTGACTCTGTCGCTGCCCGGTCTCCTGCTCTGGAGGTAGCTTATGTTAGCTCTGTTTGTTTGCTGTTTATTAGCAAGATAAGTCAAGAACCACTCAGCGGATTTTTCTGAAACTTACAGGATGTAATCACAGTGTGGACGTTTACAAGTGAGTACCTTTATTAGATGTTTGAGATTTAAAAAAAAAAACGATCTTTTATTAGCATATAGCTAATAGTAGCTTCTAGTTTTACTTCTGTTTGCGTTATAAATAGCTTCTAAACCACTCGGTGTATATTATTTCTGCTTACATTGTGTAATTATAAGGCATTAATGTACTGAACTATGTCCTAGATGAATCATTTGAGATGAGATTTGATTTTTTATTCGTGTTCTGAGAGGCGGACTTCCCGTGTTTTTTTATTTTTATTTCAGTTTACCGGTACTTCTGTTTATGTTATCAATAGCTTCTAAACCACTCGGTGTATATTATTTCTGCTTACATTGTGTAATTATAAGGCATTAGTGTACTGAACTATGTCCTAGATGAATCATTTGAGATGAGATTCGATTTTTTATTCGTGTTCTGAGAGGCGGACTTCCCGTGTTTTTTATATTTTATTTCAGTTTACTTCTGTTTATGTTATAAATAGCTTCTAAACCACTCGGTGTGTATTATTTCTGCTTACAGTGTGTAATTATATGAGATTTAATGTACTTAACTATGTCCTGGATGAATCATTTGAGATGAGATTCGATTTTTTATTCGTGTTTTCAGAGACGGACTCGTCTCGTGTTGGCTTATGTTAGCTTCTGTTTGTTATAAATAGCTTCGAAGCCAATCGGTGTATATTTTTTTCTGCTTACAGAGTAATTATAAGGCATTAATGTACTGAACTATGGCTGGATGAATCATTTGAGATGAGATTCGATTTTTTATTCGTGTTTTCAGAGACGGACTCGTCTCGTGTTTAGCTTCTGTTAGCTTCTGGCAGACATTAGCAGCAGAGCTAAACACTCGGTGTATATTTATTTCTGCTTACAGAGTAATTATAAGGGTCCAATGTACTTAACTATGTCCTGGAGAAAACATTTGAGATGAGATTCGATTTTTTATTCGTGTTTTCAGAGACGGACTCGTCTCGTGTTTAGCTTCTGTTAGCTTCTGGCAGACATTAGCAGCAGAGCTAAACACTCGGTCCATATTGCCGGGTTGACTCAGCGGTCACGCGGCGCGTCAGCGGTGGATGACGCGTTACGTCGGCGGTGACGTAGGTGCGACCTATACACTGGTGCAACCTATTTATGGATTTTTCCAATTTTTTGGCAATAATTGGACACTGCGACCTATACAACGGTGCGACATATACAACGGAAAATACGGTACATGAAACGTGGTGATGGTTAGCTTAGCATCACAACTGAACACATGCAGGAAGAAATAACTTTGTCAGCTCCAGTAAAAATAAAACTACTTTGTATAAACTATGTACTAACAGGAAGTGGTTTCTTTCATGTAACCAGTGACTCATGTTTTCTCCCATAACTAAATGAATCTTTTTAGATTTTCACTTTCAATCTCTGTTTTTGCACCAATAATTGACCTTTTTCATTACTTAAACAATAAGAATACAGTTTTGTTTCTGTTATGTTAACACTTTAAAAGCAGTGAAAGCTAAACACTGAAGTACCTGAGTTAGCATCTCCTGTTCATGCAGGAGCATGAGTTTGCTGGCAGACCCCTCAGCTCTGTGCTCCAGCATCAGAGAGAAGTGCTCAATGCACTTAATGGATAGTTTTTCTTGCAGGGTCATGATGACGTCCTTTCACATAGACAATGTCATAGTTAATTCAACGATAAGAACGGTGCAGATGCAGCAACTTCCATGTTCTCAGTTCAGAGCCACAACATTAAATCATTTTCACAGCTGAGGACATAAAAGCATTAGCATTTTTCCATAAACAATCACAATTCCAACTGCAATTAAATTACAAAATGCAAATGTGAATCACAAACTTCTCACCGCTTCACAATAATGTATGCTTCAAAGGCTTTTTAAAATTAAATCACTAGTTTGAGTTTCATTATGAACTTCTGACTGTTATCTTTAAGAAAAGAGGCTGCACCTCAGAATGTGAAAACCGAACGTCACTTTAAATGACGTAAAAGCTTTTCACTTTGAAAGGAGCTTCTTCCCAGCACATACCTTAATGGATGTGTTGCTGTCGAATTTAAATGATTTAGTCTGCCCATTCTCCAGATACACCTTCAGAACATTTGGCATAAAAAGCAGGGAGTTGTCTTTGACCGTTTCCTGAGGAGAGAATAAAATTAATATGATTAACAAATTTCTCTTATTTTAAATAACTGAAAGCTGTTAAACTGTTGTAGTGCAGCAATGTTGGCTTAGAAAAACTAATTTATAGATAATTAAATAACGCTGGAGTATAAAAGAACGACTGAAAGGCTTTTGGACCAAAAAGTATTCTCACATCTCGTGACCTACTGTCACTTCTCTGTTTGATATGCAAATTTAAAACTGCAAACTGGGTTTTGTCCAATGCTTTAAAAACATAGAAACATTTAATGAAAAAATACTGCGTTATTTGTCCATCCACTTTTTCCTTTACAGTTTGTTATTTTAATTGAACTGTTGCAACTTCACATTGTTACAGTATAACCCTTTCAAAAGCTGAATGCTTAAAGAATAAATGGTGTTTGGTGTTACTTACTGGGACTTGTCCATTGATGATGACCTCCTCAGCGAAGCGGACTTTGACGGGATTGGTCTTTAACTTTGCCTTTTTGGCCGCGCTGATAAATGCTGATTTGGGTGACTTAAATGAAAAACAAAACAAAAAAAGAACAAGTATTTTAAAGACAGTTTGCTTCCTCAGAGATGAGTCATGTAATTCCTTCTTAGATCATGTCAGGCTTTTATAACTCCTCTTGTGGCTGATGCAATAAAGGCAACATTCTTTGAGGCAAAATAAGGAAAATGCTCTTCTGCCATCAGTTTATTAATGCTATAAACAAATCCTCTTGCAAAAAGGAAAACAAAAATGACAGGGTGATTTTAGGAGCACAGTCTTTTTAGGAACTTTATTGTGCGTTTTTTGCAACTGGGTCAAATTTTAAATAATTTACTCTGAAAGACTAAATCTGCCGAACAAGAAATCTTTACTATGCGTTTCATGAATTACAAAAAATTTGCCCAATGCATTTTTTTATTTCAAGCATGCACTGGTGTTTTTGGAAGGAATTCAAGCATATGTCTATTTCCACTGACTTATTATGTGAAGTGCAAACAAAGGTTGCATAGAGTGCACACTCCTGGCACTGCGTGTTCACCACCATCTGTTGCTTTGTGAATTTAGGAAATGTTGATGTGGCAGGTTCATAAGAGGTCTTTTGTGGATCTGACTCTTCGGTATCAGAGGAGTCGGAAAAGGGCTTTGGCGGTTGGACTTCCTTTGAGTGACACATGGTTCCAACACTTTAACTAAGGCCCAACTGGTTCCATGCCAGCACAAACATACGGTGTGATTAACGACTTGCTTTCTTTGAGTCAACAAAACAATCAGATCCAAAAGAACCAACGGCTCATTAGAATTTCATTCACAGAGGAGAAACTCACAGGGTATGGCTGAACGACAGTCAGCAATATGGACTCCTTGCAGCTCCTGCAGGACACAAAAGAAAATGAACGAAATTACTTAAAATAACAATGGTCATCAATTAAAAAAACAAAAATGTCGTTCCTTTTGAGTACTTTTGGAACTCAGTAAAAAAAAGAATGTTGTTCTCCAGTGGTGATCCTAACAAATCTGATTTGCCCCCAAGACCGAGTCCATTCAACACCAGTGAATTAACCACCACGCGGGCACTTTTCCCTGTTTACGGTTTGACACACAGGTCAGACAAGGATCAGATGCATGCAGCTCAGGAGTGTCAGTACCGGTAAATAATATACTGAGCTGCTCAAAAATGTCAACACCGGCACATGACTGAATCGCACTGAATGAAACAGGTGGCTCGGATAATGCGCCTGCCCACGTGAATTTTATACTGAAGCACTCCAGAATGATACAAACAGAATACAGTAGAGTGATGGATGCAGCCACATGCCAATGAATATTAAATAGCTGATGACTGAAATAGTTTGGCTAAAGACATTTGAGTGGGATTACCAATACATTGCTTATTTTTATGTTATTCAATTACCAACAACAGGATTGACATCAGGCTTACCTGACGAGGTCGATGACCCTCTCTCTGGGAGCTGAACTGACTTGATCATTATTAATCATGATGATCTCATCCCCTGGGACCAGCTTGCCTTCAGACGGACCCCCTGCCAACACATCAAACTTCAGGCACTGAAAGTGTACGCAGTGGTCTCAATTTTTGAAGTGTTCTGTATTTTAGCTCAAAGCTCTGCTTGACGCTTACTCATCCACTGCTGTTAAAATCAGTGAATCATCAGCATAAGTGAATTTTCCTCCAAGCTACATTTTCAGAGTAGTTCATCTCATGTTCATGCAGTTGTGGCTGCAGACTGAATGAGTCAGTGTTGGCGGGTCACGTTACCTGGCGTGACTGAGCGGACCACTACGGGTTTCTCACTGCCGGCCACAAATCCAAAGCCGAGCACGGGGTCTCGCCTCATGTCCACCTTCCGGGGCGCCGGCGCCACAAACTTGTCTCCATCTAGACGGACTTCCTCCAGGGAGCTGCTCTGGGAGATGTAGCTAAAGGAATGAGTAAACATTTATTAGCTTTTCTTTGACACATGTATGAGTCACTTTAGTGTGGTGTTGTGCATACTATTAATTAATTCAACCTTTATTTAAACAGATAAATTACATTATTAAAGCAATAGTCCAAACCTTTTGAAGTGGGATCCTGTGAAAAGTGTGAAAAGTCTACAAATAATAATATCTTACATGTTACAGATAGCTCTTTGACCAGCCTGTTTATATTTAAGAGTAAACTTTTGAAAAAATATGTATAAATGGTGAAAACTATAAGTACCTGTACTATAAATCTGTAAATTGTTATAAGCTATATAATTGGTTCATGGATAATTATTGTTTTAATTGAGTGTTTGGATTGATTTTGTTTTAAAAAGGGGCCGATATTTTAAGATTTTTTCTTCTTCTGCTTCCTTTCATTAATTTTTTTTCTTTCTTAATATGGTTTTGTAAATATACTTTGTGTTTTAAATTTGAAATGAACAAATAAATAAATAAAATAAAATAAAACAATGTTGCAGATAATGCATTACTCTGTGACACAGTTCACACTTGACTTGTGATTCTGTGTCAAAATTTCAGTGATGACATGCAGAGTTAAATGTCATTAAACAAAAGAAGAAAGGAAAGATTATACCTTTGAAAGTTTTTTTTATTTAACACAAAGTAAAACCAATGTGTCGTTTTAACTGCAGTAAAAACTTTGAAGTAAAAGTTGTCTGTCTGAAAAAAGGAGCATTAGACCTAACAAAGAAATAGACACTGATCATTTCAACTCCAGTTTGTCTTCAGCTCTAGTTAAAGTATTGTCTAAACCTTGTAATGGATCAATACTGAACAATATTTTAACTTCCTGACACCGTTTTCAAAACTTGGACCTGAGTGTCGAGACATTTAGAGACATCTCTTGTCTCCTGTCCTAACATGAACTGACACATTTTAATATTGCAGCGAGACTTTCTTGTTCAAGTTCAGAAAAAGTTGGTTTTCAGAGTTTTTTGAGTCCAGTCTGGATCTTTTGGGAGAGAGAATCTGTTCTGCTGTACTGAACAGTCTTTCAATAATATTTCAATAGTCTTTCAATAGTCTTTCAATACTCTTTCAATAGTCTTTCAATAATATTTTAATAATATTTCAATAAGGCCATGGGTGTTGTGTATCTTCTGGCTGAATCTCTGTGGTGGAATCCATTTTGGGTGTGTTAGCGGTGCTGTGGGTGCTCCCAGCTCAATGATATATATACTAGAATACACATCATTGGTCCAGCTCTTCTTGAAGGCAGGTCTAATGTTACCTGTCCACTTTGCAGTGATTCAATGGACCAACTCTCTCGACATCAGTTACTTTCAAACTAACGAACAAATAAAAAAACTGCAACGTGAATGTAACTTGTAACTCAACACATTATAGAAATGTAGTGTAGTAGAAAGTACAGATACTTCATGTAAAATGTAGTGGAGTAAAATTACCCACATTCAATTATACTTAAGTAAAGTAGATACATGAAAAATGTACTTAAGTACAGTAACAAAGTATTTGTACTTAGTTACATCCCACCACTGGTACTTTGTACCCAACGGTTGATATTCAGGGTTTGAAAAGTATTGTGTCAGTTTACTTACTACAAAGCTTAAATCTGGCCTTGTACATGTTGACAAATAGATTAAGCTTCCTACTGCCTCCCTGTATTTTCTGACATCACTCATTACATCAACAGCATAGTTAAGTTTCTGCTCACAGGGTGTAGTTCTCGGTTTAAAGTTTTGCGTGTCAAACTTTTTCCACATATTTTGACTGTAACATTTTAATACTGTCAGCATCTTTCTCAAAGTCAATACCAAGAAAATGTGTCAACTTTCCTAAATCCTTCATCCTAAATTTGGATGCAAGCTTCTCTTTCACATCCTGTGTCATCACTCAAACCTCCTACTATAACCACATCACTCCTGTCCTGCAGCAGCTCCACTGGCTCCCGGTTAAATCACGTATTGTCTTCAAAATTCTACTTCTCACGTTCAAATCTATCCACAACCTTGCCCCTCCTTATCTATCTGACCTCCTACAAATCTCCATCCCATCACGCTCTCTCAGATCCTCCTCTTCACTACATCTCCATGTACCCTCTGCCCGCCTCTCCACCATGGGGAGCAGGGCCTTCACCTGCTCTGCCCCTCACCTCTGGAACGCTCTACCGCCAGACCTTCGAAACACCACCTCCCTTTCTCTGTTCAAGACAGCCCTGAAAACACATCTCTTTAGACTAGCTTAACTTTGTTTTATGTTTATTAAATTTGTTCTTTTTTTTCCCTTTTTTTACAAAAAACACAATACAAAACAATCCCATAAATCCAATAATTCTCAGCCGGGTCATCTGGACAGTTTATTTTTTATAGAAACGTTTCACCCTCTATCTGGAGGGCTTCATCAGTCAGAGGAGTTCCAGCAAACTGTTTCCCCACCAAGAAACGTTTCTATAAAAAAGAAACTGTCCAGATGACCCGACTGAGAATTATTGGATTTCGTACCTGGATTATTGAGCATGAACTTTCTTAATCCCATAAATGATAACATACAAAATATAAAAAAATGAAAGGTAGCAGAAAGAAGAAAAAATCTTATTATAGCTGCCCCATTTTTCAAACAATCAGTTCAAACAATAATAATCTTCCAGTAAAACTTTTTTTAATGTATTTTATATTTCAATTTGTTCCTATTGATCTTTGCACTGTTTTACACAATCTTATCTGATTGATGTTTCTTGCTGTAAAGTGTCCTTGGGTGTCCTGAAAGGCACTTTTTAAATAAACTGATTGTTATTATTATATTATTATTAACTGACTAAATTTTTAGACTCTGGTGAAGAAAATAACCATCTATCCATTATCTTTTACCCGCTTCTTCCATTTTGGGTCACGGGGTCACCGGTGCCCATGTCCAGTAATCAGCCATTTTCGCACTGCACAGCCCTCCCGGTCCTCCACGGCCCAGCTCGTCCCGGAGCCCAGCCTGGCCCGCCCGCCCTCATTTCGCATTGTGCAGAGATTATTATTAGTCATGGGCGTATCCAGGATTTTATGAAGGGCAGTTCCTTTATAGGAAAAGTGGACTCCTGGAAAAAGTAATATGCCTCCGTGGCTCACTGGAAGAGCGTCGGCTTTCCGCTCTAAACTTTATCTTGACTCGGGTTCGATTCTCACCTGGTTCAACTTATTTTACATTTGTCTTTTATTGGATTTAAAAAAAGGAGTTTGTGTTATGCCTGTGGTTAACACAAACTCCTTCTTTTTTTTTAATCCAATAAAAGACACATAAAATAAGTAGAACCAGGTGAGAATCGAACCCGAGTCAAGATAAAGTTTAGAGCGGAAAGCCGACGCTCTTCCAGTGAGCCACGGAGGCATATTACTTTTTCTAGGAGTCCACTTTTCCTATAAAGGAATCGCCCCTCGTAAAATCCTGGCTACGCGCAAGAGTTAGAGAATATTAGTTATATTTTAATGAAATTCAGCTCGCGCTGAGGTTGTTGTTGGAACGAGTTGATGACTCAACACGCAGCAGTCCTGCCCCTGCTGCAAACAACAAATCAAATGATGAGCAGACGTCAAACTGGGCCCGGGAGCTCGGCCCGCTTAGAACCTCCGTCGGTGGGGTTCCAAAACTCGGGCTGCCGCCGGCCCGAGAAGACAAATGTGAACAACACGAACCCGGGTTAGAAGCCGGGCTGGGCCGGGGAGGGCCGTGCAGTGCGAAAACGGCTGTGTCCCTGTGATGGACTGGAGACCCGTCCAGGGTGTACCCTGCCCCTCGCACTGTATAGAGACAAATGAGACAAACAACATTCAGTCTCTCACTCACACCTAGAGACAATTTAGAGTTACCAATCAGCCCAACATGCATGTTTTTGGTCTGTGGGAGGAATCCCACACATGCACGGAGAGAACATGCAAATTCCACCCAGAAAGGCCCCCGGACCGGGATTTGCACCGGCAACCTTCTCACTGAGAGGCAGCAGCTCTACCAGTTGCGCCACCATGCTGCAAAATAACCATAAAAATTCAAAGATAAACAAAATGTAACACAGTTTGCATAAGCACACTAACCCATCTTTTTAAGACTGAGCCTCAATAAAAACTGGTCCGTCCAGAACTTTAACAGCAGGAAGCCTCAATGTTAGCAAAATATCTGAATCATTAGACAAATGTGACTGAAACTGGAAAATTGCACCGAGGGACTGAGAGAAACGCAATTTCGGTCCTGTGTATATCCTGTACATATTGCAGTTCTGACAATAAAGTTGACTTTGACTTTGACTTTGAAAATCAACCATTGCAATTTAACACCTACAATTAATCAACTTTTGGAATCAACTTGATTCAATCTGGCTTAGGGTGTCCATGGTGCAGTAGGGTAACTGACTTGGAACTATAGAAAGTTGCAGGTTTGATTTCCTACAATGCCTGTATGTGGTGGTTGTTGTGTTCTTGATTTTAGAACAAGAGAAACATGGAACTCTGCTGGCGAACATGTACAAAGTATATAATTCTTTAATAATAAGCAAAGTGTCTAGTGCTGACTTACACACATCACATCCTCCAGTGAGTCATGTTCAAGATAGTGTTGAACATTTATTATTCATGAACACCACAGTCCTTGAGCGAGACATGTATTTATTCCCTACCTGCTCCTCTTGCACATGTATGCTACCCGCTGCTCCACTGTGGTGTATTTCATGCAATGGTTTGAACAAAGAGCGCACGTTTCACTTTCACAGCTAATCAACTTGAGCAAAAACCAAAATGTTTTGACGTAGGTAATTATCTACTGAAACATGGGTGTGGTGAGAGTCATACCCCTCACCAACTCTAAGCACTAATAGATCTCAGGGGGAGTGGTGGTGCAGAGGTTAGAGAGCGTGGGCCTGTGATCTGTTGACCTGCGACCCTCCGATTACAGGCCCGCCTGTGATCGGGGGGTCGCAGGTCAACTCCTCGTTTCAACTCCATGAACCGACAACATGTGAGTGGAAAAGGTGAAACACCCACACCTGCCTCCACCCTCTTTTGCCCCACTCTGGGCCCATGAGCAAAGCCTTTAACACCCCCCGCCCCCCAGCTGCTCTTGCAGGCACCTTGGACATTGTGATGTTGCTTCACGTGTGTGTGCTCACATGTGCAATGGGAAAAATGCAGAGAATGAATTCCCCATTGGGAATTAATAGAGTACTTCTTCTTTCTGCTTTTCCCTCTTCAAGGGTTGCCACAGCGAGGCATCCTCTTCATCTCACTATGTCCTCTGCATCCTCTGTCCTCACTCCAACTACCTCCATGCCATGTCCTCTCTAAAGGCGCCCACAGACTTGGCCGCACTGTCAGCCGTGCAGACACAGCGCACACCGTCTGCAGACAGTTGAGACTTCAAACTCGAGAGTAAACCCTGCAGAGCAGCTCTGCAGGCAACAGGCGTTCACCTTCAGGACAAATTTAGGTTGCCCATTGGTCATTTGCTGACATGCCTACTGGATTGATTGGCAGGTTGCAAAAAAAAAGAAAAAAAAAAGAGTTGGAACCCAGCAGCAGTGGTGTTCCGTGTTTATATGTTGTTAATAAAAACTTCTACAATAATTTTTAAAAAATATTGATCGCTGGCCCTGCAGCCCACACATCAGACTGGCTCACAAGGAAATCTCCAGACCTTCCCGCAGTCACGCTGGACCTGATTTTAATTATCTCATGACAAATTCCTTCATTTCTCACAATTTCAGTCATGGCATCGACAGAGAAGGAGGAAGAGATCGCTTGTCTCTTGGCAAAAAAACAACAACTAAAAACTAAAGAAAAGGCCACCAGACCAGTGATGAAGAAAAGAATTTAATACATTGATGTCGCACACAAAACAGTCCGTCACTGCAGGGCAGTTTGTTGTGCAACACCAAGTAGGCGTATGCGGTCTTAAAAATTGATCTTTGTGTGGACATGCCTTGCAGGCGTCTGCTTCGACTCTAATCCGGTACGCACGGACCTCCACAGACTGAAGTACGTTTGAGTCGTGGGAGCCCATTCATATATCTGGCAGAGAATGGACTCTGTGTCTTTTTCCTGGCAGCTGCATTTCTAACATCCTTCTACCAATATACCCACTGTCCCTCCTCTGGACATGTCCAAACTATCTCCGTCTGGCCTCCCTAACTTTATCTCCCAGTTGTCAGAGTCAGAGAGATTTATTTGTCATTTGCATCTCATGTGGAACATGTGGTGAAACAAGATTATGTACACAGGGTCCCAGTTACATCCAGCAATAAAATGTAAAAGAAAAACAGTAATAAGATCTAGGATATGAACTAAGAAAAACACCAGCTAAATAATACGCTAAGCACTAGTAGCATAAAAACAATATGCTGGACAGCAGCACGAACATGAGTCTGTGTGAGCAGAAGAGCATAAATGAACACAGCAACATGAAACAGATCAGCAGCAACAGGAAACAGATCAGCAGCAACATGATGTGATTTTTCACACTGATTATTCTGGTTAGATATCAGCTCTCTGCTCCACACAGAGGGCTGTGGTAGCATCAGAAAGGGCTTTGGGCGTAAAAAATAACTGCCAAGTCTTGGTGCGACTTAGTTCACTGTGGCCACCCCTAACACAGGGAGCAGCTGAAAGAAGAAAAAAAAGTTCTGGTTAGATATTCATGAGTCTAACAGCCTCAGGGTAGAAGCTGTTCCTCAGTCTAGTGGTTCTACATTTGATGCTCCTCAACCTCCTTCCTGAGGGGAGTGGGGCAAAGAGTGAGTGTGCTGGGTGAGTGGGGTCTTTCATGATGCAGGTGGCTCTTTTCCTGCATCTGGAGGTGTAAATGTCTGTGATGGTGGGGAGACTGACTCCAACATCTTCTGTGCAGCCTTCACCACTCTCTGTAGAGCTTTCCTTTCTGCAGCTGTGCTGCACCTCTGATGATGTCGTTCCTAATCTTATCCATCCTTGTCACTCCTAGGAAGAACCTCAACATCTTTGTAATTGACAGAGATGTTATGTTCATGTTGTCATTTATTGTTCGCAAATTGTTTAAAACAACAATGGGTTAATATCAAGTAAAGTTAGTTGCAAACCGGATGTGACGTCCAAGCGGATGCTCTCAAACAATATTGGTGGCGCGAGTAGATGAGTAGCAGCAAGTAGAGGTCCTTCTCATTAGCAGAGCTTGAGCAGTACTGACGACGTATTGTAAGTTTCAGAGTCAGAGTCAGAGAGTCTTTATTGTCATTTGCACCGCATGTGGTACATGTGATGAAAACGAGATTATGTACACGGGGTCCCAGTTACATCCAACAACAAATGCAAGAGAAAAAAAGAAAAAGAACAGTAATAACATCTAGAATTAACTAAGAAAAACATCAACTAGTAATACACTAAGCCCTAATGTAGTGGAAAAACATCATTATAAACAGCAGCACGAACATGAGTCTGTATGAGCAGATGGTCACAAATGAACACAGCAACAAGAAAACAGATCAGCATCAGCATGATGTGATATTTTGCAGTGTTTATTCTTATTATTTATTTATTCATGAGTCTAACAGCCTCAGGGTAGAAGCTGTTCCTCAGTCTAGTGGTTCTACATTTGATGCTCCTCAACCTCCGTCCTGAGGGGAGTGGGGCAAAGAGTGAGTGTGCTGGGTGAGTGAGGTCTTTCATGATGCAGGTGGCTCTTTTCCTGCATCTGGAGGTGTAAATGTCTGTGATGGTGGGGAGACTGACTCCAACAGACTTCTGTGCAGCCTTCACCACTCTCTGTAGAGCTTTCCTCTCTGCAACTGTGCAGCCTCCATGCCACACGTTGATGCTGGAGCACAGGATGCTCTCCACTGCACACCTGTAGAAGGAGGTGAGAACTGGGCTGCTCAGACCAGCTCGTCTCAGCCGTCTGAGGAAGTAGAGTCTCTGATGACCTTTCTTGATCAGGCTGGTGGTGTTGTTGCTCCAGCTGAGGTTATCATTCAAGTGTACACCCAAGTATTTGTAGCTGGAGACCACCTCCACCAGTTTCCTTGTTGTTCAGCATGTTTAGCACTAAAAAGAAGGATAAAGACTGGTTGTATTTTTGTGTGATGCTTACACTCTTTTTTACATCTTAATGAAGGTGTGTCCAGGAGTGGCCGGCCAATAGGGGGCGCTAGGGCACCGCCCCACTGGAACTTCTGGAGCTATTCACCATTTTACATTGAAGACTTAAAAAAATTAATAAAAATTAAATAATAAAATTTAAAAAAAAATTGAAATATATGCATATATGTTTTTAGTTGTGTAGGATAAATATTTTATGAGTAATGATGAGTTATATTGTTTGTTTCAAAAAACATTTTCTGAATGGTGACGTATTTCCGGTCCTGGGGTGCATGAATCTTTTCCATAGACTCGTTATAAATGGCGCATGCGCAGTTATTCCACGACGCTACAACAATGGGAAGATGCTGGGCGCAGATTTCTGCGCCCTGGACACGTCCAACGTGAGCTGTACCTACCGATCATGTGCTTCTTTTGGTCTGTTTTGTGTAAGGATGGCTCCCTCTGTTGTTCAGTCCCCATCCCTACACCTTCTGGTTTCCCTGTTATGTGTCCTGGTGTTTGGCTCCCTCTGTTGTTCAGTCCCTACAGCTTCTGGTTTCCCTGTCTGTGTAGGTGTTTATGATTTATCCTGATTACTCTGTATGTGTATATAAGTCAGCTCCTGTGTGTTGTTCATTGTCTGGTCATCGTTGGGTCTTGCCTGATGTTTCCTGTGTTCCCTGCCTTCTGAGTAAGTTTGCTGCCCTGCTCAACATTTTGATTTTTGATCATTAAATGTATATTTTTGCACTCCTGGCTCCCTGAGAGTTCTTGTCTGCACTATTGGGTTCTGACCTGCTTTCTGAGTGAATCCTGACAGTAATGACCAGAACTTACAAGAACCCAGCAGACATGAACTTCCTGTCCAGGCTTACTAAGGCGGATCATGACCTGTTTTGTAAAAACACCCGGAGGTTTGTGGACTCAGGCACCTCCTGTAACTTGTGGGAACGGTGGGTGGCCACAAAGACTATGTTAGATGAATATGTACGTTTACCTGGACTGTTTGATGCACCTGGAATGGAGGAATTTATGAATGTGGTGCTAGCAAAAAAGTCTTGGTTGAAGCCGCTTGTCCAGTCCGGCGCTGTCAGCCCTCCTCCACCTGCACATCTTTCTGAAATAGCACTGGACTCTCCTTCCACAATACCTGTGATCCTTGCAGCTGCAGCCCCTGCGGCCACTCCCACGCCTGCCGCAGTCCCCGTAGTTTCTCAGGCTGTGTCTCAATTCAGGGGCTGTGTCCTCATGAGTGCGCATTTGTCGGCCGCATACGTCATTGCCCCGCGCGGAGGACTGTCCCAATTCGAAGACTCCTCCTCATGCGGCCGAGGAATGCGGCCTACTTCCTGTCGAAATCTGAGGATGCATCCGTGAATCCTTCAAGACGGAGGCTATCCCAGAATTCGTAGCGCCAGCAGAGATTTTGCGGGGGGGGGGGACTTTCTGCGTGCAGGGGCGGGACTGCTGCGTGTTGTTGAGTCATCAGCTCGTTCTAACTCATTAAAATTTAACTACAGAAACGACTAAAAAAATATTTGTTAGCTGAATATATATTAGTGTTTCTGAGTTTAATGTTTGTTAATAACTGATAACAAATCAGCTTATTTTACACGTGCGTAGCAAGGATTTTCTGAGGGGCGATCTGTTAAAACTCAGAGTGGACCTACAAAAAGCAAGTTGCCCAGTAGGTCACTGCATTAAGCATTGGGTTGGCGCGCAGATACTTTTCTCAAAAGCTGGTTCGAATCTCACTCGGTACGGTTAAAACTTATTTTACGTTTGTCTTTTATTGGATAAAAAAAAGGAGTTTCACAAACTCCTTTTTTAAAATCTCAGTCCTCATATTTTTATCCAATAAAAGACAAACGTAAAATAAGTTTTAACCGTACCGAGTGAGATTCGAACCAGCTTTTGAGAAAAGGATCTGTGTGCAAACCCAATGCTTAATGTAGTGACCTTGTAGGTCCACTCTGAGTTTTAACAGATCGCCCCTCAGAAAATCCTTGCTACTCACATGTAAAATAAGCTGATTTGTAATCAGTGTTTTTCAAACAGTAAACTCAGAAACACTAATATATATATTCAGCTAACAAATATTTTTTAGCGGCGTCCCTTCTCTCACACCAAGCGCGCACACACTTCCCACCCACTTCAAGAGAACGCCCCACCCACTTCAAGGCTGGCTCAACACGTTTGCCACACGTAAGGCGGAAGTACGTAATCACACAAACCTGAAGGCTAGACCGTCCCATTTCAGCAGTTTCGTCCAGCCCACCCGGCCTTGTGAGTGCGTGGCCTACTCGGCCCAGCTAGGCTGGGTCCTCATGAGGACACAGCCCCTGAATTGAGACACAGCCTCAATCTCATGCAGTCTCTGTTTCATCACAGTACAAAGATCACACCCATTCTGACTCTACAGACTCAGTTTCACTTTGTTTTTCTTCACCTGCCTGTTTTGTTTCTCTCTCGCCGTCTGGTCCTGGACCGCGCCGCCGCCATCGACATCGGAGGGGTCCTGAGCCTGCAACCGGTCCTGAACCTACAGCTCCTTCATCTCTCGAGGGATCCCAGGAGGGAGCCCCTCACGTTTCCTGTCTCGAGGGGTCCCAGGAGGGAGCCCCTCACGTTTCCTGTCTCGAGGGGTCCCGGGAGGGAGCCCCTCACGTTTCCTGTCTCGAGGGGTCCCTGGAGGGAGCCCCTCATGTTTCCTGTCTCGAGTGGTCCTTGGAGGGAGCCCCTCATGTTTCCTGTTCTGGGTGGGCCGTGGAGGGTCTCCACACTGCCGACGTCTCCACGTCGATGGGTGGTCTCCACGCCGTTTACGTCTCATCGCTTGCCGTTGTTACGCCTGACGACATCCTGCCACTCGACAATATCGACGACGTCTCCTCGCCACTCGAAGATGAAACTGACGTCTCCTCACCGCTCGAAGATGAAGCTGACGTCTCCTCGCCGCTCGAAGATGAAGCTGACGTCTCCTCGCCGCTTGAAGAAAAAGCTGACGTCTCCTCGCCACTTGAAGAAGAAGCTGACATCTCCTCGCCGCCGTACGAAGGAGGTGCCGCCTCCTGCAATCCCTACGCCGGCAATCTCCGCTCTCAATGAAGTCTCTTCGCTCAAGTCGTCGACACCTGCTGGCCGTGCGCATGGCTATGTCTCACCTGATGACTACACGCTCGGCATGCTCTTGCCCAAGGGACGGCTTAACGGTCGTCCCCCTGATGTAGCTCTGCGTGATAGGCAGTCTCCTGGTCGTCCCCCTGATGTAGCTCTGCATGATGGACGGCCTCTCGGTCGTCCGCCTGATGTGTCGTCGCCTGGTGAAGACGTCCTGCGCACCATGTTTGGACGTTTGGTTTCCTGTTTCTGGTCTGTGTTTAGTTCCCATAGTGTTTCTTAGGTCTAGTTTTTGCTTTTGGCTTTCACAGTTTTTTGGGTCTAGTCCTCATGTTTAGCTTTCAGTCCTGTGTTTGTTCTGTGTTTAGCGTTTGTCCCAGGCCTGTTCCTGTAGGTTTTTGGTTTCTGTTTTTTGTGTTTTGTTCCCTGTCCTTGTGTTTTCTCGTGCCCGCCATCCCTACGGTTCCTCCCTCTGCCCGCCCTGGTTTTTGAGGAGTTTTCTTTGGGAACGCCGGGGGGCGTCTTTTTTGGCGGGGGGGAGGTACTGTAAGGATGGCTCCATCCGTTGTTCAGTCCCCATCCCTACACCTTCTGGTTTCCCTGTATGTGTCCTGGTGTTTGGCTCCCTCTGTTGTTCAGTCCCTACAGCTTCTGGTTTCCCTGTCTGTGTAGGCGTTTATGATTTATCCTGATTACTCTTGTTGTGAAATAAAATATATTTTTGTCTTCGTGTTTTTATTCCTCTTGAAGGGGTTTTCAAATGATGCAGTTTATGTCTGTCCTGCAGGCTTAGGGCATGGGGGGAGACCTGGTGCCTCTCTGTCTGTCAGTTTTACGACCTTGTAGAATGTGTGGCTGGGGGGAGGTCCACTGAGGGCCACTCTCTCTTGTTCTGCATGTGTGCTCAGAAAGTGTCGGGGCAGTTCTAATCTATGTGTGTAGTGTAGGATTTTTAATGTAGTTTAGTGTCCAGTTACACTAATTGGTCATTTAGTGGTCTACTAGTGTGTGTGTGTGTGTTTTGTGGGTACTTAGCAATAATGTGTGTTTAGTTTTAGTCATCAATGTGTCGTGCCCTTCCCCCTCTAAGGCCTGTGGAGACCAGAGCAAGCTGAAACCCCCGTGAGGCCTGTGTAGACCAGAGCAAGCCCAAAGTGCATCCATTCCCTGAATCTGCTCTATTTGTTGGATCTAAAAGTGTGTAGATTTATAATGTTGTGTAAGCTACTTTAAGGCACATAAGACATGATTGCATAAACATTTGTAAAACAGTTAATACCTTGATTATAAAGCACTTGTGTATTAATTATATAACAGTTGTGTATTAGTTTCAATCAGATTAACATATAGAACTGTGTAACATATAGAACTGTGCTGAGGCTAGCCTGTATAAATAAAGGTTGAATGAATGAATGAACATTATCCTTCACTCTCAGAACGCAAGTCTGCAAGCTGAAAAAAGCAATGGTATTTCCTGTTTACAAGACAGAAGCTTTCTGGCAGTTGGGGAGTACAAGAGAATAAAGCAGAACTCCTCTTATTGGTTGAGAGCAGGCAACGCCCTACAAGAGAATAAAGCAGAACTCCTCTTATTGGTTGAGAGCAGGCAATGTCCTACAAAAGAATAAAAGCATGAGTTTTTCCTCCTCCATCAGTCAACGCAGAGCAAGCCCACGGGGAAGAACAACTAATCAGGTTGTATGTGGTGACTCCCTTGAAATGCGCATTTCAATGTTCTTTCTTTCTCCCTTTCTCACTTTCTCTCTCTCTTTTTGTCTACTTATTTGTGATCATATATAATGGCTTTATAAGATAAAACAAATGTATTCCGTGACTTTTTAAACTTATGATTAATTAAAACTGGTTTTGGAACTTTAAATGCGCGTTTGTCGTGTTTTCAGTGTATCTCTCCTTTTTTGATCCAAAGTGAAACCAAACAACGAACTTGGGGCGAATAAGAAAAACAACGCCAACAAATTTGGAGGTTCCACCGAGATGGTTGCACGCGGACAGGAAGGGACAAGCGCGAGTCCAGAACACTGATCAGTGACCGGTCACCACTACTAAAAAGGTAAGCAGATTCCTGTTTAAACGAAATCTGTGATTGGAATTTTTATAGGCAAATTTGATTCAGTGTGTTGGACTCCAGTATAATAAGGAAATAAAACGAGTAAGTACCTGTATACGTAAAGTAATATAATAATACCCAAGTCCCAGGTAAAACACGCAGTGGTCGAGCCTCCCAGAAGCCGACGGGCTTCTGGAACAGAGGGGTCGGGGTCTAGGATAAATAAATAATTTATCCGCCGCCGTCCCTGTAACTCTGAAGACCAAGTTTAACTGTAATCTTGTTAGGTTGGTGGTTAGCTTAAAACAGTGACAATTTAGACTTACTTATAATTAGACACTAAATAAGTAAGTACGGGACTAGGGTGAGAGTTTGAAGTAAACGCGCTGACCTGCGCTGATAAAATAGTCCGATAAGAGTTCCAAACCTAGACCATTTAAATAAAACAAAGCAAAATTAGTCACAGAATACTAAATCTTTTTTCATGTTCTAAAATAGTGGGGTTCCAGGCAATGTGAGGAGTCAACACACGATCATACCAATCTTATTTTACACTCAAAAGGTTCTAAAAAAATATATATTTTTTTCATTGCTGAGGTTTTCTGGCATCAGAGTCTCGCGTGCCTGTTGAGCTGGTCTGTCTTATATGTTTTGTCCTGTGAATCATAAGATCAGCGTGAGCTGGTCTGTCTTATATGTTGCATGTCCTTTTGAACATAAGGCCAGCGTGAGTGTGTGAGGAAGAGAAAGAAAAAAGTTCCGGAGGGATACACGGAAAAAAAGATTCAGGACGGGCTGACTCGCCAAAAGGAACGCTCAGTCTGTCTTGACACTTCCTGTGTGGGAGGCATCCGTGTATTCACTGAGTCCTGGTTCCTGTGACAATAAAGATTAATAGCTGTGTGGTGTCTGCGTGTTTGACTGTGAGAATGGACAAAGGCATAAAAACTGAATTGGAGGGCAATTTTAGCCAGAAGTGCGAGAGCGCATCATTTAAACCCATAGAGGAACAAATAAAAATTATAAAACAAGCAATAAACATGTCAGTGCAGGACAAAAAACAGGAAAAACAGCTCTTAAAGAAAGTAGAAGAAATAAATGACAAAACGGGCAAAAGTAACGTGGTGAGTTTAATTTGGGGAAAAATAAGGAAGTGTAAGGAGGAAGTAGAAGAATTTCAGAAACAAAAGAAGGATGCCAATGCCTTACAAAAGGGGAAATATAGAAAATTGTTGACTGCATCAGACAGCAGTTGCAAAGAGTGGTTTAAACTGGTTCTGGTAGCACAGGGGGTGTTTCATTTACTGACTATGGAGAAGAGTAAGAAAACAGGAAGTCTTGAGCCTCTACCCTATAGCAGCACCTCATCAGCACCACCAGCAAAAAGCATGTACCCAATATATCATGTAGAAGGGGGCGTAGTAAAGATAGAGGAAGCTCCTCCCACCTTGGAGCGAGAGAATTTCATGACATCAGAGAATCTGGTTACTAGGGATGAGGTAGGATCAGTGAGCGCATCAGATTTCAGAGACTTCATAAAAACATTCGGGTCCCAAAAGGTAGCTGCCAGCTCCATAACACCACCAACGTCACAGGCGGCGTTTTACCATCCGGGTGCACCAGGGCCCCTCTCGCTCACCTCAAGTGAGACATCAGGGCAGGGATATGTTCCCCCTGACGCCCCCGGATGGGGAAACAGGCCTGAATTAACTGACAGAATGTTAAATCTGACACCCCACAACACATCAAGGCCCAGGAATCCCTCCTTGGCCGAAGTCCCTCTTCGGATCACTTCAGATGTTATAACATCTCTTCCTCTTCCATCTAATCGGATGGAAACCACCAGTACACCACTTCCCTTCTACACCACCACACCTAGTACACCACTTCCTGTGACAGCACACCCAAGTACATCCAGTCTTATGGAGCACGAGGAGACGCAAGGGTTTGACAATTGTCCTCTTTCAAACAGCAGCTATCCCTTGCTCCTAGCAGGTACACAAGTCAGGTACAAACCTTTTGCTTTGGGAGACATTCAGGCCTTGGTGGAGAAATTGTCCCCGCTAACAGAAGGAGGCAGCAAGTGGTTGAACGTAGTAGACAGCCTCACTAAGGGGATCACATTGGCAGTGGGGGATGTGAGAGCTTTGTTGGGAAGATGTGTAACATCCACCAGGATGGATGAATTGGAACGGGCAGCAGGCTGGAATCGCGTAGTTCTCGACTCAGAACCCATGACAAATCACTTACACAGGTTTGCAGGAGCCCTTAGAGAGGCTTACCCGCTCCCAGAGGGTTCAGGGGTGCCTAAGTTTCATTGGAAACCTGGACAGAACCCAACAGTTTATCTAGATCAGTGTAAGCAAGAATGGCATGATAGAACTCACTGCCACGGACAAGGTGCGGGACAGAGATATTTCTTTAGACAAGCTATCCTTGATGGTGTTCCAGCAGCTGTCAGTAAAGCAATGAAAACAAATCCTGACCTTCCCACTGCAGATGCAGAGAAATGGGAACGTCACCTCATTCACCATCTGCAGGAAGCTGCAGATGAGGAAGTGAAAAGCTCAGCTGATCTAAAAGATATGCAAACACAGCTGCTGAAGTTACAACTAAAGCAAGTTAGAGATGTGGTGCAATCAAAGAAAGAGTCCAAACAGATGGTTGCTGGGAAGGAAGGTATGATTACCACCCCACAGAAGCACACAACACCCCAACCATATTATGATACGTCATCTCAGGGTCCGGTTAGGGGACAGTGGAGGAGAGGAGGAAGGGCTCGGGGTAGAGGCTATGGTCGAGGTAACCTGCAGGGAAACAGGGCACAAGGGGTCCGTTATTTCTGTCAGAAACCTGGACACTGGGCGCACGACTGTTTTCACAAACAAGCACAGTCACAGAGGGAAGGGTACCTCCACTCAGCTCCCAACTCACAGATGGCTTCAGCTGGCCAGCACCCGGCTCTACAAGGAGAGTGGACCCCAGGCTCAGGGTCAAACACTTCCTACCAGCAATGACATACCCCACAGAGAAACCAGTCCATAGGGGGAGGTGCAGACCCTATGATATGGATGAGAGTCATGAACAAGGACTTGTCCTTCTTGGTGGACACAGGTGCCACATACTCCACGTTGAATGACCTGGACTTTTCTGAACACGCCACATCTGACACTGTGTCAGTGGTAGGCTTCTCTGGGGTGCAACAAAAACTGCATTTAACTGAACCTCTCCTAATCACAGCAGGACCGCAGTCTTTGACTCATCCTTTTGTTCTGTCCAAGGATGTACCGGTAAACCTGCTGGGTAGAGACTTGTTGAAAAAGATGGGGGCGACCATTTTGTGCGAACCAACTGGGCTGAAGGTCACTCTGCCCAATGGGACTTGCTCACAATCCTCTTCCTCCCCAGCCTCACAATGTATGCTTAAACCAATGCAGGAGGAGGTCGCTGACATCTACTGGGCCTTGATACGCCCTGAAACCACACAGCAACTTGGCATCTACTTTGCGTACCTGTCTTGGAAGCCTTGGCTTGATGCCCTGCGACCCTATGTTCCACCTCCAGATCCTTTACATCTGACACTCTTTTATGACCGTGACTCTGATGACTGTTTTAGAGAGCATTTTGCCTCTACTTTGCAAGATACTGAGTGGCTTTTGACCTCAGATAAGATCATTGTAGGACCCCAGGGGGTGGCTTCACATGTCACCCTATCACCATCTCAACTTGAATGGTATAGGATGTCATCTGAAGCAGCACCACATGTCTCACTTGCTCTCTCGCCTTCACACCAAGCTAAGGATTTAGGGCCAATGGTAAAGACAGTCATGGACGCCCTTGATTGGTGTCCCACACAGCTTCCATCAGTTGCTTTTTCACCATCAACAGATTGCTATATTATTGACGTTTCAGCTCAGGATTTGGGAAAATTAGATCATGAACTTATTTCAAGAGACCATGGCAGGGAAAAGACTGATCACACCGAGGTCCCTGCCATGCTTGATACGCTCCCACAGTCCCTCTGGTCCCAAGGTCCAGAGGACGTGGGATTAGCAAACTGTGATCCCATTACTTTTGAACTTCTCTCCACTGAACCAATATGGTTGTATCAATACTCACATAAGCCAGAAGCCGCAGAGGGGCTGAGCAATACGGTTTGGGGGTTGCTAAATGCAGGAGTATTAGAACCGTCTAATTCACAGTGGAACACTCCCATTTTGCCAGTCGAGAAAGTAGGCACAGGAAAGTACAGAATGGTACATGACCTTAGGTCAATTAATGCAATCCTTAAGACTCCTACCTGCCCTGTTCCAAATCCATACGTGGCGTTAACAAACTTGAATCCAAAACAGAAATGGTTCACTTGCATTGACTTGGCCAATGCCTTCTTTTGTCTCCCTTTGTCAAATGATGTACGAGACATATTCTCTTTCACTTTCAATGGCCAACAGTATCGATACACGCGTTTACCTCAGGGTTTCTCATTGTCCCCTGGAATATTTAATCAGGTACTAAAAGACCTGTTGGTTCATCATCCTCTCCCTGAAGGCACCACATTGCTTCAATATGTTGATGACTTATTGATAGCATCAGAATCACCTGAAGACTGTCTCAAAGCCACCCATGAGATTCTTCTTCTTCTTCATGATGCGGGTTTCAAAGTGAGCAAAACAAAACTTCAAGCCGTCCGCACCCAGGTATCCTTCTTGGGACGGTTAGTCTCAGCTCGAGGAACAACGCTTTCTCCTGAGCACAGAGTTTCCATTTTGAATCACCCAAAGCCTAGCACGGTACAGGAAATGTTGTCTTTTCTGGGGTTGACGGGGTATAGCAGACATTATATACCTGATTACAGTGAACTCACTACTTCCCTTCGAAACATGGTTAAGGAACAGGGGATGAGAAAATTAAAGTCCAAACTCGTTTGGAGTCTTGAAGCAGAACAGTCTTTCATAACTCTCAAACAACTTTTGACTCGGGCTACTGATTTAGCCCTACCTGATTACACCTCACCTTTTTACCTTGATGTTTCTGAAGCAAAAAACACCATTAATGGCATTTTGTTTCAGAAAAAGGGGGGGAATAGACAGATACTGATGTACACCAGCATTCTTCTAGATGGTACTGAAAAACGCCATCCACCATGTACACAAATGGCAGCAGGCTTGAGTAAAATCGTCGCTAAAACAGCACATATAGTGATGGGCCATCCACTGCACATTTTAACATCACATAATGTCGTGGCCTATGTGAACTCCGAACTCTTCACAATGACTTCATTGAAACAAAGACGCATGAGTACCTTTTTTGAATTATTCTGGGCTTAGCAGGTGGAAGTTTAGTAGATCTAAGAGCTGCTATTACGGAATGATCACTCAAAACGTTAGCAAATACACCTATACCAGGAAATTTGTGAGGAGCATTTGTGAAAAACAGATCTAAGGTAGAAGATTTTTCAGGACATTTTATGTTTGGTCTGGTGGGAGAATCGATAAGTTGTGTTAGATTGAGAGATAGGCAACATTCCTTGAATTTATCACAGAGGGGGGTCGACTCATTCCAATCAATGTTGAAATCTCCAGCCATAACAATCTCATTGTGTTTTAAATTTCCTATGAATTCAGTCAGGGAAGACAGAGCTTCAGGTGTTGCGGAGGGGGGACGATAACATCCAACAACAGTTAAGGGCTGACCTCCTTTCAAAGTGATGTTCACAGCTAAAGCCTCAAACTGGTTTGCGATTGTTTTTTTAGATGCAATCCTGGCAGCCAAAGAATCTCTGATGTAAATAGCGACTCCACCTCCCCTTGTATTACGATCACAACGATAGATCTTAAATTCATTGATTGCCAGGTCATTTTTCAAAACAGATTTTTTGAGCCAAGTTTCAGAGATAACGATCACATCTGCCCCAGAAGAAGTGATTAGGATTTTCAATTCATCAAGTTTTTTTAGAAGGCTACGAGCGTTTACATGCAGAAAACGGAGACCTGAAATATTTTTAAACTCATTAGGTGTACAGTAGTTAGTGATTGGCCCTGGGTTTGGCTGAATCCCTGAGATCAATAACAACATTAATATCAGGCATTTACTTGACTTCTTTGTCAGTGATGTGTAATTACAGCAGTTAACAGTGTGACATTTTGCCCCCATAATTGAACCATGTGAAACATTGATGAAGACACGATCATTCAGAGCCCAAAAACAATGAAAGTCGCTGTGATGGGCAGATCCAGATGTGTTGATAAGATTCAGTGATTCCAGGTAGTCTGAGAACTGAAAATAAGGACAGTAATATGAATGATGCAGAAAAGTTTCAGAGCATGAGGCATCACAAATTAAATGGGCAAACAAATCCGTTGTGAAGGACCAACTGTAGCTTGTATTGTCCCAACTGTAGTTTGTATTGGGCTGAGGAGGGCACCAGCCCCCCTGTGAAGATGAATTGAAGCGGCCATGGTCCGCTGGACCCAGAATCAACAGGTAGAAACAGATAATTTGCAACAAATAGATTGCGCTGCCAGGAAGACTTGAAATTGAAGACATGATCCCAGCCTGTTTCAGGTCAGCAGGGAGCAATCAGATCAGCTGCACTTCAAAGCAGCCGCGTGTCCCTCTGATCTGATCCAGCTGCTGTTCTGTGCTCCTGCGCTCGGTGACGTCACAGCTGCTGCTCGGTGATTCTGTGCTCCGCACCACTTGAGGCCACCCCCGTTTGAAACAACAAGGCTGAGATTCCGTTCAGTTGCTGCTCCAATCAGATCAGCTGCACTTCAAAGCAGCCGCGTCTCCCTCTGATCTGATCCAGCTGCTGTTCTGTGCTCCTGCGCTCGGTGACGTCACAGCTGCTGCTCGGTGATTCTGTGCTCCGCACCACTTGAGGCCACCCCCGTTTGAAACAACAAGGCTGAGATTCCGTTCAGTTGCTGCTCCAATCAGATCAGCTGCACTTCAAAGCAGCCGCGCGTCCCTCCAGCTGAGCACTGCGCGTCACTGGTCTGATCCAGCTGGATTAAAGACGGTGTCCCCACAGCCAGTTCGATTCGGTTCTGGTCCAGTCAGAAACACCTCCCCCGATGCTCACGAACCAGGTACGTTATCTTCCCCCCACGCCACGAGGTCAACAAAGGACAGCAGAAAAAATCAGCATGATAGTCTGAAAAACTTCCCTGCAATCTTGTTGAAACCAGGAGAAACCACAGGAGAACCGCAGGTCCAGGTGCAGGTGGGACGTTCAAACGGGCCAGTGAGAGTGGCAGAAGAAACACCGGGTCTTCGTGGGCGGCTCTCCGGCTTTGGGGCTCACCTGGCCGGGCAAGGTAGCTCAGAATGACCGGTGAGGTGAAAACGTCCGAACCTGGTCCGACAGAATTTTTTTGAACGGTCCCGTCCGGCTCTCTGAGTTACTGAACACCGAATTCAGATGGAAGATGGACCAGCTTTGGTCCAATTCGAAAAACGGGTCAGTTAGATGATAAAAATACTCAGAGAGACCAGAGGTGCTGCCGCTCGTTAGTTCGCCGGAACCGGAAGTGAACATGAATAAGAAATAATATTTCTTTCTGTGCACAAAGCTTCAAAAATATGCCATTTCCGGGCGTAGAGAGACTGTGTTGACGCAGCTCGTGCATTTTGAATGGTATTTACCACATTCTCGGGCAGGCCTGAGGCCACCAGCTTGTTCCTCTCCACCACCAAGCTGAAATTTTCCACAGTTCTCAGCCTAAGTGGCAAGACTGTTCCTCCTGGTGACGTGGAGGGTCCCTGGAGAGGAGCAGGTGGTGGAACCAGCTCTCCCTCAAGGGCCCTTATTTCTGAGGTCCCTTGAAGGCCAACCACGTTAGGGAGAGGGCCTTCCTGCAGATGTACTGCCATACTACTCTGATTGAGAGTGTTTGGAGGCAGAGACAATCTGCTGTCCTTATTAGACAAAAGCAGAACAGAATGTCTGTTTTTCCTCTTTCTGTTGGGGGTCATTGATCAGAGGGGCTGCAAGTTTTGTATACGAGCAGATCTCCTGACTCCAGCCCGTTTCCTGGTTGGGTCTGGTTTACTGGTCTCCGGCCTCATCAGAGCCCTGGAGCCCGACGAACCTCCGGGGGGCTGTGTTTCACCCGGTGGAGGGTCATTGTTTAAGAGCAAAACTGAGTCAGCACAATGAGTGCGACCACACGTTGCAAGATCACTGCTTGAGCATGGCGTGTCGCCCATTGAGGATAAGGGGACAGCTTCAGCACAAGAATGTGGAGCTGTTCGAGATGGTCCTTTTTGTTGAACAGATCTTAGATTGGTTGGTGACAGAGAGTTCATTCCTCTTTGATTAAAGGAAAGAGGAGTCTGATTTAGCCCTGGTGCCATTTCTGTTCTGCACTGAGTGTTTACACACGCTGCAGTTTCATCACAACTGCCTTTGTGAACGTGTGATACTGGTGTTGGCCTGCGGGCTTCTGCCGTGGCCCCCCCGTCCCTTACTGGCATCCGTTGAATAGGTGGCCAGGAAGGTGGGTCATCAGATTCTGTCGGCGCGCACCCCTGGAGCGCGGACGTGTCACTGGTTTGTTTGATTTGTGTATTCCCGGCCCCGTGGTTTACAACGGAGGACTCGAGCACGTGACCTCCCTCACCTGTCTCTGTGAGGAGTGTCGGGTTTTCTTGCAGGCGCCTCTGGGCCAGTCTGTTGCAGACAGAGGCGAGATACCCTGCTGGGGTTTATTGATTAGGCTAACACCCCGTGAGCCACGACGGAGGGGGGGATGATGGCCCCCGCCCTTTATATCGACTGGAAGAACATAGGGGGCCATGCTGCTGATGTTACTGTGTTTGTTGTTGTTGTTTTTTGTTTTTTTTGTGAGTCAAGAAAAAAGAGAGGGGCTGTTTTTTAGCTTGATTCGTGCTTATATGTAACGACATATTTGACTTTATGTCACTCACAGCAGAAAGAACATGATTCGTGTCTAAAACAAAGTCACCAGCTTTTTGTACCATGCAACAAACAAAGTCTGGACGTGAAAAGGTAATTTCCCGTAGCGCGTGGGCGGGTGATCCTGTAAAGTCAAGGAGCGGGCCTGGTTCATCAGGCACGCTTCTGTCTGGTGTCCCGATTTGCCGAGGAAGCCCTGTGTCGGACCGCCTGGCGGGGAACAAATCTGTTTTTACTCCAGGCGTGTTCGGTCCGAGGTGGGCCCGGCGGTGGTCTCTGCCGGTGCTCGGCCTCGTATGCCGGCCGCTTTTGCGGTGGGGCACGTGTGGCTGAGTGGTGTCGAGGCTGCACGAGTCTGCCCCCAGCTGACTCCCTGGGGGGGGCGAAGGCTCTCCTGGGGATGCCCACCCGGAGAGCTTCAGCCTGTTTGCGCCTCTGGTCCAGCCTGGTCTGAATTCGATCCAGAGCTTTTCCAAAAAGTCCCGTCGGTTCTATCGAATGGTGGAGAAAATGAATTTTTTGTCCCTCCGGGAGGTCAGTTATGGCCATCCATAGATGGCGTATTGCGATGGCCACCTCAGCCATGCCTCTGCCCTGTGCAACAGCTGCTGTCCCCATCATGCGGAGCACAAAGTCTGTTGCCCTGCGGGCTTATCCAGCAGGTCTGCGGCAGCTTGCTTGTCAGTCGTTACCTGGAGCTCCTGCAGTTTTTCAGCCAGGTACGCTTGCATCATTGCGAACGCGTTCATTGCACGCTACGAGGCCCTGAGCTCTGTAGCATTTCTTGAGCAGAGAGGCCAAGGCTCGACAGGCTTTGCTGGGGATAGTTGGTTTTGTCCCGGATCACTTGGGAGCCAGATGAGACGCCAGCGTGTCCTCAATTTGAGGCACATTGGCTATTCCCGCTTCATCCATCCCATCCACGTCGAGGAACTACGAGAGCGGCAGCAACATGAGAGCTCTGGGCTGAGACCAGGTGCGAGTCAGCTCTGTGAGGAAGTCCGGGAAGACAGGCATCCTTTGCCTCGTGGCGGCCTGCTGCTTTGAGTAAAAATAGTTTCCTACCAACCTCGTGACCTGTTGACGAGGTGGAGGCTCCGGCCATGGGATCTGTAGCACGCCCGTTGCTTTGTGACAAAAGTCGAACAAAGCAGGGATGGAAAAGTCAGTCTCCGGGAGCACAGGCGCCGGGGTTCGGGAGAGATCTTCTCCCTGTTCCTCGTATTCGATGTCGGCGTCATCCGCAGAAAATTCCCCTGAGGCTGAAATCGAGATCTCGTCCTCGTTCATCATGCCTCGAGTGTCGAATTCGACTGTTAAGTCCACTACGGGAGCCAGCACATCTGGGCTGTCGCCCCATTCGACTCGGGTGCTGTCATCCAAAGCCATGCTCTCGAGCTCCGGCGTGGGAGTGAGAGGCTCAGTAGTGTCCGGGTCTGCTGGCGCCGCAGCAGCGCCCATGGCCTTGGCGACGAAGTCCGCCCGGTGCCTCCTCACCGCCTCCAGCATCTGGCTGCAGTGTGGGCAAGAGTCGGGCGCGTCCAGCGCCATCTTTGCGTGCAGCATCCCCAAGCAGACGGGACAGGCCTCGTGGGTGTCCGTCGCTGAAAGAGAAAAACTGCAGCCGCTGGGGCAGGCGCGCGAGGTTGGGCTCGCCGTCCTGCTGGTCTTTTTCGGAAGTCTTGTCTTTCGCTTCCCTTTCTCCGGAGGCATGTCCGAGATAAGACGAGCGAGTCCTTCCAAAATCCTTTTTCTTTTTATTTGAGACGTCTCCTCCGTTGCGTCGCTTTCGCTGGCTAGCCCGCTACAAATTAGCAGGGGTAGCGGTGTGACGCAGTTAGCGCCGTCGAGCGAAGCAGTCTGCGGAGAGAGGAGAAGAAAAAACTTTGGGGTTAAGGAAAAATGTGCCGGACTAGCTTTCGCTAGCCCAGCAGTACGCAGGAATAATTCTCTGTACGCCCTGTGTAGGGAGCAAGCTCACCTCTGGTCGAGCGATGAAGCAACAGAGAAGTCCCGCGAAGAGAGAGAGAGTTCAGGTTTAAGCGAGGTGAAGGGCAATAAGAGAATGATGGATGGGCGTCAGCGCCTTAAATACCCAGAGGGCGGGGACTCTGGCCTGACGTCCCTGCCGTAAAGGCGTGATTGTATTCCTTCAGGTAATCGTGCGGGGCGCAATTTCCCATAGCATTTATGTTGTGCCGAGTGACATGACTGATAAGGAAACATGTCTGTCCTATCTGAGACACAGCTGAAACATTTTGTTCCTCTCTGAGACACAGCTGAAACATGTCTGTCCTATCTGAGACACAGCACTTTGGTGTGGACTTGTTCCTGTTTAAAGTGCTTTATAAATAAAATGGTATGGTATGGTATGGTAGGTGAAACATTCTGTCCTCTCTAAGACAGAGCTGAAACATGTTCATCCACTCTGACACAGCTGAAACTGTCTGTCTGAGACACAGGTGAAACATTTTGTTCCACTCTCAGTCAGACAAAGCTGAAACATGCCTGTCCACTCTGAGACAGAGCTGAAACATGTTCATCCACTCTGAGACAGAGCTGAAACATGTCCATCCACTCTGAGACACAGCTGAAACATGTGAGTCCAATCAGAAAAACAGCTGAAACATGTCCGTCCACTCCAACACGGCTGACCGAGCTGTTTGGTAGCAACTGTGGTTTGGATTGAGACTTGAACATGTCGTTCATCCTGACCACTCCGGACACATCCTGAGGTCTTGACATGTTACAGTCATTCATCTGTTAGTGGATGGTTTTATTGAATGTTTTCAGAGAGTTATCAATGGATGAACGTCTACATTCTTGTAGTGTCAGACCTGACTCGATGTGGCACACAACTGACCCTAAAACACACAAAAGGTCATGGATCCGTCAGATTTACACAGAACGAGCTCGGATCAGGTGTGGGAGAAGTAGAGATGGTTCTGAGCTCCAACAGACTGTTGACAATCTTTGTTTAAATTGTGCATAACTACTGAAGTCACTTGTTTTTTCTGTTAGCAAAATATCATGTGAACCACTGGATTGATATTAATGAAAGTTCAAGAACTAATTGTTAATGTCATTTGACCTCAGAAAACACTGAACTGGTTCACTCCCACTGGGACATGCAGTTTGGTGTGGTAGTAGCTGAGGCTGATCCCTGGTGCACGTTCTGAAGGTGCTGAGTCACTTCTCTGTGTGGACTGAGCAGAAGATCAAAGTTTGTATTAGAGTTACTACATGTTGCTGATGCAGGCATCAAGCTCCTTCCTGGAAGATGTGGCTCAGATTGCTGCTTATCAGCGTGTGTGTGTGTGTGTGTGTGTGTGTGTTGTGACGCTCGCGCTCTCCCACTGCTGATCAGACAGCCAGTGGTGGGAGTCCAGTTGTTCTGTGCGCGCGCGACTCGGACTACCAGACGCAGCAGCAGCATCCCACTGACTGGACCGGACCGGACCGGACTGGAGGACGGGTCCATCCTCATCCCGTGTCTTTGTGTCCCGGATCTGTGAGGACCCCACGCGCACACGGAGGGCGCCTTTCTGTTGCGCCAGAGTCCCAAAAAGTGCCAGAAACTGGACAGAACCCCGCTCGGACCCGGTCCTGCGTCTCTTGTTGTTTTTGTTGTTGTTGTTGTTGTTTTTTAAGGGGGTCGTGTTTTTGTTTGTTTTTGCGCGAGTCGACCTGGAGCTGCTGGGTGCAGAGCGGCGCGCGCACCGCGGAGTGTCCATGGATTTCCATCCCGTGGAAGTACCCTGCGAGTTCACCTGAGCTGCACCTCCTGCACCTCCTGCACCTCCTGGCTGCACCTCCTGCTCCGACTTTGTTGTTGTTTTTGTTTGTTTGTTTGTTTGTTTGTTTGACGCGCAGAGGACACGATGCTCGTGGCAGCCCTGTGCGTGGCTCTGTCTCTTCTGGGTGAGTTCAAGTTCAAGAATCAAATAAACCAAATGTGTTTTTACACCTGACCCGTCCGGGACCAGAACCCAAACTGGGTCCAGAGAGTCCCTGAACAACAAACAACATGTTTGTTTGTTTGTTTGTTTCAGCTGAAAAGTCCAAAAGTGTCTGACTGAAGGTGCGCATGATAGATAAATTAAATTAAGTGTGATTCTCTGCCTCCAGGTGCGCGTGGCTCCGCCGCGCAGGAGAACCTGCGCGCGGGGGGCCCCCACCGGCTGGACTGCGTGCGCGCCAGCGAGCAGTGTCTGCGGGAGCAGGCGTGCAGCACCAAGTACCGCACCATGAGGCAGTGCGTGGCCGGCGGGAAGGAGAGCAACTTCAGCCTGGTGTCCGGCCTGGAGGCCAGGGACGAGTGCCGGAGCGCCATGGAGGCGCTGCAGCAGAGCCCGCTGTACCACTGCCGCTGCAGGAGGGCCATGAAGAAGGAGAAGAACTGCCTGCGCATCTACTGGGGCATCTACCAGAGCCTGCAAGGTGCGGCCTCACTAAACCACTGCACCACCACACACACTCTGAGTTAGAAGTGGCAGAGTGTCCATCTTGAAGGAGCTCGAGACTCCAATCAACATGTTCTCACTCCCTACTCGTCATATATTGATGATTTGGGTCAGGGTCCCTCCGCGTCACATACTTGACACGTCGGGTTGCCCCTTCTCGTCATTAATTGGTGTGCAGGGTGCTCTCGTTGGTTTGTTTGGGGTTCGGGGGGTCAAATAAAAGGTGAATGGTTATTGGTTATGCTGGTGAAGGTTCTCAGTCCAAGACATGATAAAAAAAAAAGGCGTTCAATACAGAACAACTGGACTTTATTTGTAACAGAAAGACGTTTCGCTTCTCATCCGAGGAGCTTTATCAATTCAGTGAGCAGACTGTGAGAGAGAGAAGTTATAAACAGGATAAGCCACTGACACGCACCAACATATGTAAATTGAAAGCTAACACCCACACATTCTTGGGATAACACGTACCTGTGACCCATTCAAAAGTTCAGTGTGTGAAAACATGTAAACATCAGTGGCGTAGGCAAGGGGGGTTCAGGGGGGGTTCGAACGAACCGCCCACTTTTAAAGGAGAAGTTGACCAAGCTAAAGTAACATGCCTCAATAGGTCAGTGGAAACTGCGTTGGGTTTCTGTCCCAAACCTTATGGGTTCAATTCCCACATGGTACAACGTTTTGTTTTTTTAAATTCATTCCAGATAAAAAAAACACAAGAAAACTATTTACAAAACAACAAGAAATAAAACATGAAATGAAAGGAAGCAGAAGAAGAAAATAATCTTATCTGCCCCTTCTCAAACAATTTTTTTTTCAAACACTCTTTTATTGGAGATAACGTAAAATTAGTTGTTTGAATCGAGTGTTTGAAAAAAAAAATAGTTTGAGAAGGGGCAGATAAGATTATTTTCTTCTTCTTCTTCTGCTTCCTTTCATTTCATGTATTGTTTTATTTCTTGTTGTTTTGTAAATAGTTTTCTTGTGTTTTTTTAATCTGGAATGAATAAAAAAACAAAAACGTTGTACCATGTGGGAATTGAACCCATAAGGTTTGGGACGGAAACACAACATAGTTTCCACTGTCCTATTCAGGCATGTGAATGTAGCTTGGTCAACTTCTCCTTTAAACGAACCACCCCTCATAAAATTCTGGCTACGCCCATGAACACACACACACATCCTACTGTATGTAAATTGACAAGTCACACCTCACACATTTGATAGCAGGGACCTCTCAAAGTCTTGTTAGTCTAATTCAATGGTGAATGGTTAAGGTTAGGGTTTGTTATCGGCTTAAAGACCGTGTAAAGTGAATTTCAATATTTTCTTAAATAAACATTATAAATGTCATAATTGTAATGTTGTAAATGAGTAAAAAGTCTCAAAATTGTAGCTCAATTAATTTTGGAGTTATAGATGAAACTGTGTATAAAGATATGTCTTTTTCAGGATTTTTTAGGCGTGGTTTAAACGGGACCGCGTTTCGTCACGCGGTCCTCATTAGTATAGCCCCACCCCCTGCAGCTCCAGCCGTATAAATTCGCCTCGGTGGAGCCGTTCACTCGCGAATCGCAGATAGCATCAGATAGCAATAGCATAGATATTTTGTTCATTGTTAGCTAGCTAATCAATTATGCCTCGTTCGTGCATCTTCCCTGGATGTCGCAATGGTCAGGGCACCCGTACAAATCATAACATGTTTTTATACCGCGTGGTTTTATACTGAGTATCTGTAGTGCCTGGATAGGTCAATGGATAAAGCGCTTGCCTTCCGTCCCAAACTCCACGGGTTCAATTCCCGCATGGTACAACTCTTTTTTTTATTTTTTTATTCATTCCAGATTAAAAACACACAAGAAAACTATTTACAAAAACAGCGTAACTCTTGGAAAAAGTAACTGCTGTTACAGAATTCAGATAAAAACAGCAGGTTTACTGGCTCTGCTGTCTGCCTCTCCACTGTGGGAGCAGGACAGCGCAGCTGCGCTGAAACCACGCCCACGCACTGACACGCCCCCAGCGTTCCAGGGCAAGGCAAAATCATGTTTTTTCATGATTTTTGAGACTTAATTTTATAAGGTAAACAATGTTTTTAATCAGTCAGATTTATATGGGTGATTAATAACACATATTTATGCCATGTGACAAACTAAAAACACACATTTAATTTCACTTTACACGGTCTTTAAGGTTTAAATTTTGACAGAAAAATCCATCCTGTTGCTAAAAAAAACATGTAGATATGAAAGTGCTTCACTAAACGAAAGAGAAGACGCAGCCTATCATTCAATGAGAGCACCCTGCACACCAATTAATGACGAGAAGGGGCGACCCGACGCATCAATTATGTGACGCGGAGGGACCCTGACCCACAGCATCAATATATGACGAGTAGGGAGTGAGTTGGTTTTCATGTGTAGACGTTCATCCAGTGATTGCTCCTCAAGAGTTTTGTTCGAACCCACACGCTGGAGCTCGTGGTTTTTAATTAACAGACAGTCTGGTTGACTCCCAGCAGTTTTTGCTGAAGTTGTAAGGCAAACATCCCGCCATCGTTTGTAGTGAGTAAAGTATGTTTTTGTGGTGACTCTCGCGTATGACCACATATCTCTAAAACTAACTGAGTTATAAACATGTTTGGGTTTTCAACATTCAGCTGGCTGTGGAGGCCATCTTAAAGGAGGCAGAGTCCAAAACGTGATCCTGTGTGGAGCCTCGTGCAGGGATCACTGTCTGACAGTTTCATTAAGATGGATGAATTGGTATTTGACATATTTTGCTAACAGAAAATAAAATAAAAAATCTGGTTCTGAAAAGCAAAAGGTGGGCGATTAATAATAATAATAATAATAATAATAATGTATTTTCCTGTCATCTGAGTATGTTTCCCATATACAGACGAAATTCGTCTCTGCATTTAACCCAACCACCTACCAGGTGGTGCAGTGAGCAGCCCGAAAGCGCCCGGGGAGCTGGAGAAATAGGTGTGCACTCATAGACACCCCAAGGTGGGTAGTGGCCGGGACGCGAACCCGCGTCCTTCGGGTCCCAAGTCAAAAGCCCTGCCACTAGACCAGAGTCTGAGCTGAAGCAGGTTGTCCCATCTATCCTGAACATCTGAGAGACGATCAGTCCTCCTGGGGCTGGAGGGTGGGGGGCACCAGTAGTCCCCCCACCCCCCAGCACGGTGACCCTCCATCAAACAGTCAGAAACCGGCACCACAACCCGAGTCCTGAACTCGTTTCACAACTGAGGTCCACAACTCGACCCCGAGTCTCATCCTGCAGCTAATGGAGCGCGACACCCCCCAGCAC